>JAKSYS010000130.1:0-111978 GCA_022925895.1 Fragilaria crotonensis
CCATCACTCCAACCCAAGCCGAAGCTGGAGATTCCCACACCGCGCATCGAACAAGTTGAAGACTATGAAAAGAATGTTCCCGCTAATTACGTTGCCCCGACTTCTTATGTTAGGTATCGTCGCGCCACGTCTGATGAACTCAAGGATACGTTGGAGTATCTCGTGGATGCCGAGGACGAAACGTGGTTGCACAATCATGCCAAGTTCGGCAACTCCTCCGCGAAGCCTTTGCCTTTGGGGATGCTTGAAACCATGATGGATTGCATGGAAAAGGCAACCGGATTTGAGTCAATCATTACTGTTGATGAAGCAGAGCGCTGTATTCTTGGCAAACTCCCTTCCCTTCTCAACATTTTCCCAAAAGGCCGCGGTGGTCCTGGCATTGTAACTTTGCGCAACGTCCTGCAGGACACTTATTCGTACTGGGTACACAAGAGAAGTAAGCTTAAGCGACCTTTGCTTCGCCGGTTCTGGCCTGTGACGGCCTCGGATGATACGAACCCGCATTTAGTATTTCGACCGCGAGAAAAGGAAAAATACAAACTCCGCAAGAAGAGAATGAACGACATGGATGCCTTCCGGAAAATGAAACAGCTTCGTCTGGATTTCGAAAAGGTCCGCACCATGTTGGATTTGGTGCGCAAGCGAGAAAAAATACATCGCATGTTGATCATGACCGGTAACGAATGCTTCGAGCAGCAAATCTACAATATCGTGGACACTAGTGGTCTCCCACGCATCTCTAAAGTCTTGAAACGAGACTCCATGGAAGAACTGTTGTTAACCCCGCAACACTTTGACACCGTCACAGGCGCCATGATGGCCAAAGACAAGCGCAGGCGTGTCGAAGAGTATGCGAAACGGAGTGCGACTCCCATATCTGCCGCCAGTCTACCATCGTCAGTCTCCGCACCGCCGCCGGTTGTGATTGCCGGTCAGAATTTTGGTGAACCGGCACCTCTCTTTTTGCACCCTCTCAAGACCCGCGAATCGTACGTGTCGAGTTGGCACAATGCCGTACCCTTTATTAGTAGCTACGAAGACTCTCACCCGACGCCGACATTTTGGTTTCGGCATCGTCCGCGTGTTGGTCGCGGTGGTCGTTTGTGTATTGATCGACTGCCGCGTCCCGTAAACCCGGAGGATGTTCCCATGGAAGCCGTCTTTCGAGCAGGCCAACGATTGCCAATGCCACCCAAGGACCGACTTTTGGACTTGCTGCCCGAGCCATTGGATTACGTTTCAGTGAGTCGAAAGATTGAGGAATTGTGTGCGTCACAGGAGATTTTAGGTGATGAAGAAAATGACGGAGAAGAAGTGGTTGTCAAAATGCAGGACTGGTTAGGGACGGATGATCAAGTTTGGGGAGATGAACGCTTTGCCATCGGACCATTGTAACGGTTTAGTCTGCTGTACGGAGTATAATAACATTTCTTCGTCCTCTGTCTCGGACCCTGTCAAACAAAAACATTTTTGTACGCGCTATTTCTTGCATTGTGATGTCTTTCGGGATTCCGTGTCTTTGAGATACTGATCAACATCATGTTCATAGGGCACAGAGTCTTTATCACAGTAGAACCTTCGCCGCATCAAACCGGACAGCGCACTGCCTCAGACATCTAATGAAATGATTCGGGATGAACAGACTGCTTGACAACCAAGTACAATTGTTACAAAATGGAAGGAAGAGAAAGAGTGTTCTTCACAAAAGACTTCTATTAGATATATGTCCAACTATGCACTCATAGGTTTAATCAATCTCTTCAATAGTTGGGCCGCCAGCAGGATCGGCATTAGGCATGCCGCCAGCGCCTCCCATATCCGGCATGCCTCCCATGTCGGGCATACCACCTGGCATACCTGCGCCGCCAGCAATTGACTGCAGGATAGGATTAGCAATGGCTTCAAGGGCCTTCTGCTTCTCCTCAAACTCCTCCTTCTCGGCTTCGGCATTGGCATCAAGCCAGCTGATGGTCTCGTCAATCGCAGCGTCGAGCTTGGACTTATCGTCAGCAGGAATCTTATCCTTGAGTTCTTCGGAGCTGATAGAGGTCTTGAGTGAGTAGCAGTAGTTCTCCAACTTGTTCTTGGACTCCACGCGGTTCTTGTTGGCATCATCTTCGGCCTTGTACTTCTCAGCTTCTTGAACCATGCGCTCGATCTCATCTTGGGAGAGACGTCCCTTGTCGTTGGTGATGGTAATCTTTTGTTCCTTACCTGTGGACTTCTCCAATGCCGAGACATTAAGAATACCGTTTGCATCAATGTCGAAGCAGACATCGATTTGAGGCTGACCACGAGGCATGGGTGGGATGCCATCGAGGTTGAACTTGCCCAACAAGTGGTTGTCGCGGGTCATGGAACGTTCTCCTTCGAAGACTTGGATCAACACACCTGGTTGGTTATCAGCATATGTGGAGAATGTCTGGGTCTTCTTGGCAGGAACGGTAGTGTTACGCTTGATGAGGGTGGTCATGACACCTCCAGCAGTCTCAAGACCAAGGGAGAGGGGAGTGACATCGAGCAAGAGGAGGTCGGAGAGCTTCTCTGACTTGTCGGCTCCGGACAGAATCGCAGCCTGGACAGTGGCTCCGTATGCAACGGCCTCGTCGGGATTGATGGACTTGCAGAGTTCCTTCCCGTTGAAGAATTCAGAAAGCATGGCCTGAACCTTGGGGATACGAGTGGAACCTCCAACGAGAACAATCTCGTGGACGTTGTTCTTGGCAATCTTGGAGTCGCGAAGGACCTTCTCGCAAGGGTCCATGCATTTCTTGAAGTAATCCATGCACAAATCCTCGAAACGGGCTCTGGTGATGGTGGAGTTGAAATCGATACCGTCGTAGAGGGAATCAATCTCAATGTGAGCTTGAGTGGATGAGGACAGAGTACGCTTAGCACGTTCACATGCGGTACGCAGACGACGGAGGGAACGGTTGTTCTCGCTCATGTCCTTCTTGTGGCGACGCTTGAAGTCTTGGAGGAAGTAATCAACCATTCTGTTATCGAAGTCTTCTCCTCCCAAGTGAGTATCACCAGCAGTGGCCTTCACTTCAAAGATTCCCTCTTCAATAGTGAGAAGGGAGACATCGAAGGTTCCACCACCGAGATCGAAAATGAGAACGTTCTTCTCATCTCCCTTCTGGTCAAGACCGTAGGCGATCGCAGCAGCGGTTGGCTCGTTGATGATACGAAGCACATTAAGACCTGAGATAGCACCAGCATCCTTGGTTGCCTGGCGCTGAGAGTCATTGAAGTACGCTGGAACGGTGACGACAGCGTTCTTCACTTCCTTACCCAGGTAAGCCTCGGCAATCTCCTTCATCTTCATGAGAACCATGGAGGAGATTTCTTCAGCCTTGAACTGCTTGGTCTCTCCCTTGTATTCAACTTCGATGATCGGAGTTCCACCGACTCCAGAGATAACCTTGAATGGCCAGTGCTTCATATCAGCCTGAACGGACGCATCGGTAAACTTACGGCCGATGAGACGCTTGGCATCGAAAACAGTATTGGTTGCGTTCATGGCAGCTTGGGACTTGGCAGCATCTCCGATGAGACGCTCAGTCTCGTTGAATGCAACGTAGGAAGGGGTGGTGCGGTTACCCTGGTCATTGGCAATGATCTCGACACGATCATTTTGCCAGACACCTACGCACGAATAGGTGGTTCCAAGATCGATTCCGACAGATTCTCCAGTAACAGAAACTGCAGTAATGTTGGGGAAAACAAAGAGAGCAAGTGAGCACATCAATCATGGAGAAACATTTATTGGCACAGTCAAACGCGTAAGAACATCAGAGAAGACATGTAGTACAGCCAAGGAATCTAATGAAATCAAAGAAGTATGGAAGGTGGAACAAAATGCTCATCGCGAATCTCGATTTTCGTTCCAGAAATGAACGGCAAAGATGACCACCATGATCCAAAGGAAAGAATCGTTATTTGCACAAAAGAAACTTACCACTCATGTTGTTGTTCTAGTGTTGTGGTTGCTTAGGTATAACGTGTGTGAACGACGTAGTTCGAGATTTATGACCACATGTGTGGCTCCTGGCTCCCGCGGCGGGAAGGGATGGAGATCTCTTTCGAAAAGCGTCGTATGCATTATACTGATTCCAACGTCGTGTTACCAGAGTACTGCTGTATCCGCCACACCACGTCTGCACCTGATGCTTGGGCTCGCATTCCGGTCTTTTTTGTCGGAAGGCATCTTGTTCCAAGAAAATCTGAGAGGTTCGAAGAGTATATTTTGGTCTTTTGAGATTCCTGATTCTCTCAAAGTTCGACTGACGCCGTTGCCTACTTTCTACTTACCTACTATCTACTTGTCTACTGTATACTGTTGGCCGAAATACCATACACCCACTTTATATGGCTTCCAACTTTTAATAACATAAGAAGGCAGTCGACACCATGAGCAGCGACCCTGGCATGAGCGCCTCCAACGGTGCTTCCAAAGACGAATCATCTGCACCAAAGAGCATATTTGAAATGGTCATGACCGAGTCTCCTCTAACATCCCGTTACTACACTCCCGAAAATGCCTTGCACCGTCCTGTTCCTCCTGATCAAGGTGGCGACCTGGCGCTCGGAAATCTTACACGAAAATCACTTCCCTACTTCCAACCATGGCATCAAACTGCTGGTCCTGGTCAGATGCCGCCTGATTTTTCATGGATTTCCGAATCGTGTGGCGGAAAGGCTGCCATTGGCGTCTTTGGAGGGGGCATTATGGGATTGCTCATGGGCGTCTTTTTGGGTGCCATGAGCGACGCCACGCCCATTGTCAATTCTATTCACGGGAAAGACATTCCACAGGCGCCCGTTCGAGAACAAATGAAAGTGGTCGCCAGAACGACATGGCAGAAGTCACTATACTGGTGCAAGTCGTTTGCATTCTTGACCGGAGTCTTTGGTGGAAGCGAGTGTTTAGTGGAGAAGTATCGAGGAAAGCATGATGTCTGGAATCCAGTCCTGTCGGGGTGTGTGACCGGCGCGGCGCTACAAGCCAAGTCAGGACCGCAAGCAGCTGCGATGGGATGTGCAGGATTTGCGGCGTTTTCGCTAGTAATTGATACAGTCATGGGGACGCACTAGTTTTAGGGTCCTGATAGATGATTTTACAAAAATGTTCTCCGGTACAATAGTGCATTTCCATTACGCAACAATTATCGATAGAAAATTGAATCACAGGAGGAGCCACTTTTCTACAGATGTGGGGGATCATAGCGAGCAGAAATATTTGCGTCCCAAGTCTGATGACCACAAACTGACGTGGGGTGTATGGATTAAATTACAAACGATGACAGGCGACGTGCCTGGGAAGGGACTGGTTAATGTGGAGACATAATTGCATTGGCAGCATACATGATCGGAGCAGGAAGCCTCTGCGTTAAACTAATGACGAAGAGTCGTCGACTTCAGTTCACGACAACAACTCGCGAACACACAATAAACCCAAAGATGGTACGACGTTTGAATCTCTGTTTAACTACCAATAGTTGCTTCGTGATTGACTCTATTCCCACCGATCCCACACCGCAACACTGCATGGCAACCTCACACTTGATGGAATCGGAGAGTAATAAGAGCATTTGCTAAAGGTCTCTAAAAGTCCTGAAAGAGAGCTTGTTGTGACGCGGAGAGGTGCGGCTTGTTGGATGGTGGTTCGTTCTCGACATGCCTGTAGGAATCAAAGTGAGACGCGTCCAGAGGGTCCTTAATTCTTGGGACCCAAGGGGCGGGATCTTCTTGTTCAACAGCTTGTCGACATCAATTACGGTGAACCAGGAGTGGTCACGAATGTCCATATCACCACGAGCCAGACAGCCAAAACGGTTGGCTTGACGGCGCACAATGAGACGTTGAATCAAATCTTGCGCTTGTTCGTTGACAGTACCGCCAGGTGGGAAGGAGTACCTCACTTGAACGATGCGCTTGAATAAACTAACTTGGTCCGTTCCGTAGGAGTAGAAGGGGGAACGGCCGACCAACATTTCGTAGATCAAAACTCCAAAAGCCCAATAGTCGACGCCCTTATCGTGACCCTTGGAAAGGATAATTTCAGGGGCGAGGTACTCGGGAGTACCACACAGAGTATACGTCTTGTCGACGACAATCTTGGCGAAACCCAAATCGACAAGAACGCAGTAGCCCTTGCCGTCGATGAGGATATTCTCCGGCTTCAAATCACGGTAACAAATACTTCTGTGATGAAGGTGGCTAAGGGATTCTAGGATGCAGGCAGCATAGAATCGCGAGTTGGCATTAGGGATACCATCCCGTGTTTCCGTGTGAATGACAGAGAACAACTCTCCACCTTGGACCAGCTCGATGAGCATGTACAGACTGCGTTCGTCTTGAAATGTAGTCACAAGGTTGACGACGAATGGATGGTCGATGGAGGACATGATGTTCTTTTCTCGGATCACACCCTCAACTTGATGATGTCCAATAATCTCTCTCTTGTTAAGCATCTTGAGAGCGTACGGTGTTCCACTTCTCTTGTGGCTCACGAGCCACACCTTACCAAAGGTACCAACACCCAAAATTCTGAACTTGACAAGATCTTTGAAGCGAATGGATTTGTTGAGGGTGGTAACGACAGGTGGCAAAGGTTTTCCAAGGCGATTGATGTCACCAATAACACGCTCAATCGATTTTTTGGTCAAGACTCCGCAAGTGGTATCGGCCTGTGCGGAGATTGTTTGGCGGCTCAAGGAACCCTCTGGGTCCTTGAGCGATTTGTCTCCAAAGTAATCACCCTCCACAAGAGTCGTGATGACGCCGTTGTCATTCGCAACGACGATGCGTCCCGTACGAATAATGTACAGGTTCTGGGCAGCAGGCTTTCCCTCTTCCGCAAGAATGTCACCCTTCCTGAATGCGCATTCCTGGACGAGATCGGTCAAACGCGCCATCTCGTAGGGCTGGAAATGAGAGTTGGCAAAGATCGGAACGCCCATCAAGACGCGTTTCTTCATGGCATGGTCAATGAGACCCTGCAAAGGACCGAGGGTCTTCTCAAAGGTGTCACGAGAAAGGCAAAGAGTGGAACAAGGAGACGTTGCCGTCACGTTTGCCACACGAGGCTCTCCAGTGAGCAAGGCACGTTCACCAAACCAGTCACCCGCACCAAGGACCTGATCTACATACTGACTATCTCCAAAGCCAATGTCGTGCACCTTGACCGTACCATCTCGAAGGATGTAGAAAACTTCCCCAACATCACCCTTGTTAATGATACGCTCTCCCGCAGGGAAGGATACGTTGGTCAAGGCATCTGAAATCTTGACCAATGAGCGATCCTCGAGTTCTGAGAGGAAGGGAACCTTTCGAAGGACATCGTGCACGTCCTTTTGTTGGTTGGCAGTATTGTTGGCCAGCATGTGACGGAAGGTGCGTTGATCTGCTTTCCACAATCGACAGTCCGTGTTGGCAACACAGGTCGCGGCACGGGGGCAGTTGTAGAGAAGCGCCAACTCTCCGAAGGAGCCACCTCGAGAGCATGCACCAACATGGTTTCCGTCCACTGAGAAGCTAACGTGTCCTTCCTCCACAACGTAAAAGTAGTCACCGACTTGACCTTGTTGAATGATCACATTGCCCGCAGGTACCGCTTCCATCATCATCGCATCAATAAGGTTGCGACGCTCTCTTGGGGAAAGCGAAGCGAAGATGAAGTTATCCGCAAGGGAGTTATCGATGAATTGAATGGCAGCATCCGATTTTGGGAAGTTTGGAACAACAAAGTCGTCGTTCAAGTCCAGTGGCTGAGCGAAAACATTCTGCCCACGCTGGGGTCTCACTCGGTTGTGAATGTTAATCATCTTTTCGCGCTCGACTGCGTCAAGATTTTTGTCGTCCTTCGGAGGGGGCATATCAAACGAATCATTCTGATAAGAAAGTAATTGGGAATTGCGATTGAAGGACGGCAAGAGAAATGACTTGAGTTAGATTGATATTGGCAATAAAAGGATGCCAAGCAGCATCTAGATGTAGTGAAAGAAGCAACTTGCAACCACACAGGAGCATGTACAAGCGCAGTAGCGACGCAAGTAGTTCCATCTTGATCAAATGCAGGTCGACGGCCAACAGTAGCATACCCCGCATTGACAAACATCGGATCGAGCGCAGCCTTCTTCGCCACGTAGAGATCTCGTACAAATCACAGCGGTCATTCTGGCATTGTGAATTGTGACTTATTGCTCTACGCGTAAGACAGCCGAACACGTGTCGTAAGGGAGTAGCTCCACAAGAATCGAATCAACGTACCGACGGGTCCACCTGCTTCGAAGGAACTCGTGCTGGAATTGGAGGACTGGCAACAGGAGGCACCTGAGCTGCCTGCTCAGCCTTTTTCTCTTTATTGCGATTAAAGCGGAACGGGATCTTCTTCATCATTACAATTGAGAGAAAATTTTTACTGGAATACTACAGTGAACGAGATTCGGGGTGCGGAGGAAGTGTGGCACCGAAAGATCGAGGGGCAGCTCAGATGTCAGAAGTCCGAAGGCGAAACACGGTTCAGCATATCAAATATTGTTGTGTTCGCAATGAAGAACGGGATTACTGCTTCCTACATAGTACTGCGAGTTCTTTTTCACTGTCGTATTTATGACAGAGGAACTTCAAGGAACCATAGGGAGTGAGAGAACCCAATTTTGACTTAAAATTCGCAGTTCATTACTCCGAAGGATTACAGCTACTGAATCACAGCGTTTGCTATGGGATAGCTTGGTTCTCTGCCGTGTTGAGAAATTTCCATGATTTTAATTCCCTATGTATGCTGTATTCATACCTATATCATATGTACTATGTACACCGAATCCCATACATGCGTTACCTGTCCTAACGTATTCAGATGCCACGGCAGACGGCAGTAACCCAAATTTTGCAGACGTGGTAAAGCGTGGGGTACATTGTGCTACCGGTAGGTACAAGTACATATGCATACTCGTGGACTCGTAATCGTTCTGGAGTTCTGGAGTACTTGTATTACCTGGTACGATTTGTGTGCGTTTTAGCTGATACCTGCTAGCTGGTACAAGTACTGTCGCTGGAACTTGGACGTGCGACGTACTCGAAGTACGTGTGCGTCTTAGCGAGTGTCGTAGGCCACGTATCAAATCGCTCCAGAAACTGCTACATAACAGTCTAAGTTACCAGTAGCATAGTACAAGGGGCAAAAACCCTCTGGAACCGTACGTCGATCCCCATTTCGATCTTGTTACTCTTGACAAGGAGGCGGGAGAGCGGCTTCACCTGTGTCAATTAGAATTTGTTGATACTTGAATAGTCTGGACTCTTCAGCAGTAGGATGCTACTACTGGTTGTAAAAGCAATTGTGGTCATCACAGGTTGCATCAATACTATGGCTGGTTTGAACCCTGTGTCTGTATATTGTATGAACACACAACCTCAGTACTTTACAATGTAGTTATGACCCATTTACCCATCTGCTTTTTCAGCACCAGATGATGCAACAATTGTCATATCATTCTTGCGATATTGCTTTCCCATGATTACTAATCATTTCATATAGACAGCATGGGCAATGAACAACACAGCAGCTCAGCAGTCGGTTTGCTTCAACACCTTGACGGACAAGAAGGTAGCAGGTAGCTACTATAGCATAAATGGTAACATTCATATTGGTGGGGTGTCATTACTCGCATTTGGCGTGGTTTTCAAAAAGAGAGCAATAGCAAGCACCATGATTGTGGTAAGCTCTGCAACAACCTTGAATGCTTTGCTTTGCAACAACAAAGTAGTCACAGTTTGAATAGGTCTTGTTCATTCTAGGACAAGTAACCCTGTCTTTGTTGCACTGTCCCCTTCTTGATTTCACGGGCATGGTATAGACCCAGCAATGATGATACTACTCAATCTTTCAACAGCTCGTATATTTGCTTTAGCAGCATCAATTTAGGTTATGATACATTCAGCTGCAAGACAGGACATGTGTGTAGCTAGTATGTTGAGTCTAAGCAGGGTATAGAACATCTATGCCTGATGCCTGATGCTTGATGCCTGACTAAAAACTTGATAAGAATACTCTATTAAAGGCTGTCTGCAAGGCTGGATCAAACCTGTCTACAATGCCCTGCTTCCAGCCCACTCAAAATGCTGACTTGACAACCTTTTAGCACTACTGGTACGGCAGCATTTTTCAGGATACAGGTATAAGACGAATCTTTTACATCGGACTGTCCAGTACGCATACATGGATACTTCCTACTTCCTCCTTGGTACGAGTACAAGGTACTCCAGCCTCCAGCACCCAGGACCCAGCACCCAGGACCCAGCACTGTGAAGATACTGGCTAACACGGTACGATACCACGCTAGTCCGGGAATAGCCCGACTACGTGGTGTTCATCAGAGCCGTTACACATGATTGCCAGGTCGAGCTTACTGTTTCGCCAAACTGCAATCGTCGAGTCTTTAGAATCTCAGAATTAGCTTATAATATTTAGTTTCATGAAGTATATCTTCGCAGGTTATGAGCCCAATCTCGGTGACATAAAGACAATCTACGTTAAAAGAGAGATTAAGAAGCTCCGCGACTACAACCCTAGTACAAAGGGACCAAACCCACCGGTTCGCAAGGAGTATACAATTCTCAAGAGTGGAAGTCGTTGCTTCGTTACGCTCGAATCAACAGAGCGCTCGGATCGACGCTCACAAGATAACGAAATTTGACCTTTCAAGTTTCGACTAAGGAATATCACAACGATGATGATGTCTTCTACATCTTTTACGCCACGCAAGGCGACTGGTGCAGTGTCTTATAGGACCAGCTCCGTATCTGAAACCGGCACTGAAGCCAAAACGACTTTGATGTGAAATGGGATCGAAATCCCCTTACGCGACACCGAAGAGACTCTGTTTGAAGAGATTTCTACTCTCTACAAGAAAGGTGATCGCAAGGATTTGGACAAAAAGGATCGTTTAGCTCTGATTGCAGCTGCGACTGAGAAGAAGGAAGCTACATACTTCACGCCGTTGGCGTTGACCATCGATGATGAGTCAAAATTAGATGACTGTTATAACATCGGAACGAAGATTGAGAAGGTCGAAGCACGCCACCGTCTGTATGATATGCATGACGTCTTCACCGTGGTTGTGCCTGAGGCAGACGGAAAGACCCTCAAGATGGAAGCCTACAATCTCTACTCCGAGTATGCGAACGTGACTGCGGACATGGTCGCCGCTAGTAACAAGTGGTACAACTCCTGGCCAGTCGGTGATACATGGCAGGAAAACCTGAACTGGACACACCAGTTTTTCGAGATGAACGTCGCTCAAGAGTTGGCGGAGAAGATCAACGAAGTCTACATGCAATACCCAAGGGAGTCTCGCGGAGGACCGTTGTACTTCGTGCTTCTTATGAATCAACTCCTCAGCCAGACAGAGGAAGCCGTGCTGGCCCTGCAATCAAGGTTGAAGAAGTTAGATTTGAAGAACATCCCTGGCGAAAACGTAGACAAGGCTATAAGCCTCGCACGAGCGGCAATAATCCGTCTCGACACTTTCAACAAGACACCAGAAGATCTCGTTCGCAGTCTCCTCAAGACATTCCAAACAACGAGCGTGCCATCGTTCAACGAAATCTTCAAGCACATGGAAAAACAGCGTTTGTTGAGCCAAGCCCTAAGCGGCATCACGAAGCCTCAAGACGAGTTGACTGCGGCTGGAATCTTCCGCGTTGCCTCGTCGCAGTACCGACTCCTTTGGGAAGAAGGTTCGTGGACCGGTGTTCGTACGAAGGGAGAAGCAATTTTCAGCGCTACAGGGAAGGGTGGTGTTTGTTGGAACTGCGGAAACCACGATCATCAGCTTCCAGACTGCAAGCTTCCAAGAGACGACAAGAAAATCACGGCGAATCGTCTCGCTCATCGCAAAGCGGCTCGCGAAGCGAAGGGAGCGAAAGGTCCAAACGGACCTGGGGTGCCCGCGAAGACCAACGGGGCGTCGCCTGCACCAGGAAAGTGGAGAGCACCCACTGCCGAGGAGAAGAATCGGCGCGTTATCGACGGCAAGCCGATGTGGTGGAACAAGAAGATGAGACGTTGGGTTCCCGACACCAAGGTTCCAGGGGGGAATGCAGCAACAGCTTCTACAGCTGCTCCTACCCCTGCACCGACTCAAGTCATACCACCGCCTCCAACCCAACAAGTACCTTCTCCAAGAGATCCGGCAACTCTTGCCGCGTATAGAAACGCCTATGCCAGTCTCTACGCGAGCGCCCTCCAACAACTTGAAACCGCCTGACGGTCCGGCGGCCGCTGGCTTCTGCGATGCGCGAAGACCAGTGTAGGCCACTTCAACTTTGCTTTCCGTCCTGGGAGGGATACTACCCAGGGCAGTCACGCATACATTTTGTGCCAGCTGCTGCTTCAATGCTGCGCTTGGTACCTTACCTTCCTGATGACATTTGCGGTAGGAACCGCAACAACTTTGGAAACGGAAACAACACACCATGAAACCGGGTCTTTACCCTCATCTGCAGGTCACGCACCGTGTGGTGTACTCCGGCGTCGGGGGGGGGGGTGGTTACTACGCGCTCTACGCACACGCTGCTCCCTGCATGCTACGCCACTCCACCTCAGCACCCAACGTCGGAAACAAGAACGCCTGCCCTATACGTTCGGTCCATTTGCCTCGCACTTCACCTCGATGACCCAGGCTCCACGACTTCGCTCCATGTCGTACCCGAACGACTCGGGTCCTCGCACAACCAAGCCAACGTGTCTGCACACAACACCTTCCGACTACCCGATTGTCATCGACACGGGAGCGTCGATATCTGTGTCCCCGAACATAAACGATTTCGTCGACGGGATCTCCGAGGCGAATGTTCACGATCTCAAGGGACTCAATCACAGTACTAGTAAAGTACACGGTATGGGTATGGTGGAGTGGACTATCTACGATGTCTACCACTCAGTGCAAACGATACGAACAATGGCCTTTTACGTTCCCGATGCGACTATCAGGCTCTTTTCACCGCAGACGTACTTCTTCGAAGGTGGCGGAAGAGGACACTTGCTGCACTGTGACAAAGATCAGGCAATTCTACTGCTAAATAACGGTGACAAGCTTACGTTCCCGTACAACTGTGGGACTATTCTCCCTTTCATGCTACCAGCGACAAAGACAAAGGCCGACAAGTTAAAGAAGCATAGCGGGACTGACTCATGCCAATGTAACGTCGTTTTCTGATCCTGACTCTCTGATGAGTTTAATGACCGTTGCCGACAAGGCGAACCAGAACCTGACTGCTGCTCAGAAGGAACTACTTCACTGGCACGACTGGAAACTTGGACAATGTAACTTTCAGTGGATCCAGGCGCTTGCCGCGAAACCGTTAGACGAGAACGGAACGGCACTACTCCAGACGAAACACAAGATATCAGTCGCACTTGCTCCCCTTTGCGCTGCCTGTCAGTTGGCTAAACAAAAGCGTCGCAGCGCTGATGTCGCAACCGAGATGAAGTTGGAAGACCGAGACATGCTACTCAAACAAAACAACACGGAACCCGGCGACTGCGTTTCTATAGATCAATACGCCTCCACGGTACTCGGACGACTGCCTCATACAAGAGGAAAGGAGAAGAAGGACGAAAAGTTCAATGGTGGGACAGTGTTCGTAGACCACGCAACCGGTTACGTACACCTCGAACATCAAGTTTCCATGCGTGCCGGAGAGACGATTGCCTCCAAAACTGCTTTCGAGAGGTTTGCCATGCAACACGGAGTTCAAGTGAAGCGATACCGAGCAGACAATCATCCGTTTGGATCAAAGGAGTTCCAAGAATCATTGGACTCAACTCGGCAGACTTTAACCTTCTCCGGTGTCGGGGCTAAACATCAAAATGGTGTAGCCGAGCGTGCTATACAAACGATAACCTCGTGGGCACGCGCAATGATGTTGCACTCTATCCTTCATTGGCCCGAGTCGGCAAACTTGGAACTATGGCCCTTTGCCATGGCACACGCCGTCTACCTTTGGAATCATATCCCGCGTAAGGATATCAAGAAATCACCATACGAGCTGTTCACGAAATCGGTTATGCCCTCCGAAATGTATCTACAACGACAGCACGTGTGGGGCTGTCCGACGTACGTGTTAGACCCCAAGCTTCAAGACGGAAAGAAGCTACCAAAATGGGACTCGAGAGTACGACGAGGACAGTTCCTTGGGTTTTCACAGCAGCATTCAAGTACAATCGGCCTGATTTTGAATCATCTGACGGGGTCAGTTACCCCACAGTATCATTGTGTGTACGATGACTTATTCACGACCGTTCCAAACGGTGTAACAGTTATGCCGTTTGACACTACAGAGTTCGATCCGGAAACGTGGGAGCGATTAATTTCGAACGGCGGCCACGAGCGAGTCGACTGGGTCGGAAACGACGCGTTAAGCCTTGACCCAGACTGGATGACGGAGGCCGAGCTACAAGCATTACGACAGCCGGCGCCGAGAACTGGCGATCACGAAGGTCCCCTTAGGTCATTTCCAAGGGAGCCAACAACTCCAAGCACGGTTGGAGATGATGACCTAAGGGAGGACCCAGCATCTCGAACTCCGAGGACGCCACTCACTCCTATACCATCAAGAGTTACGTTCGAACCGGGCACTGCTCCGCCTGTTCGTGACCTTGCAATGGATTTTGAAGGCGAACGCGATGAGGCACCAACGTCCGAACGACAAATACGGCACTCGCCACCACCTTCATCCCCGACGCGCAGGTCAACGCGTGATCGAAAACCGAATCGTAAGTTCAGAGGCGATGAATGGGTTAACTACCAGAAGAGCCGTGTGGCTAAGCAACGAGTCCGAACCGGGTTACTGAACGAGCAGTACCTGCAAAGCTTGGATTGGAATATGGTGATAAGCCAACTAAAGACGGGACACTGGAAAGCAATGGCTACCTGCTTAGATTTAAATACAACTCGCGAAGGACATTTGCTCTCGATGCACCCGCTATCTCTTGCTGCAAAGGCAAATGCGGAAGATAATCCGCGATGGAACGAAGCCATGAACGGTCCGAACGCCGAAGGTTTTTGGGACGCCATGTGCAAAGAGGTCACTACTTTGACGGATCAGAAGGACGCCTGGGAAGTTGTGTTGCGAGAAGCATGGATGAACGTGCTACCGAGCACGTGGGCGTTCAAATGCAAGAGATTTCCTGACGGACTCATCAAGAAGTTGAAAGCACGATTTTGCGTAAGAGGAGACAAACAACTAGAAGGGGTAGACTTCTTCGAGACCTTCGCTCCGGTTGTGAGCTGGTCAACGATACGCCTGATGCTCATACTATCTCTGGTTCTGGGTCTCGCTACACGCCAAGTCGACTACACTGCAGCTTTCTTACACGCACCGATCGACGAGGACGTCTACGTTGAGATGCCACGTGGTTTTTCCGAACCCGGTAAGGTTTTAAAGTTGAAGAAATCCCTCTACGGCCTTAAACAAGCGCCAAGGAACTTCTTTCAACACTTGAAGAGCAAGCTGGAGCAATTGGTTTTACTTCTTCCTCGGCCGATCCATGCCTCTTCATTTCCGAGAGAGTTATTTGTATCGTCTACGTTGACGACACACTGCTGTTCTCCCCTCGACAAGAGTACATCGACGACGTTCTGTCAAAACTGAAGGAAGAAGAGCTTGACCTCGAAGAGGAGGATGACGTCGCCGGTTTCCTGGGAGTAAAAGAGAACGGTCAGATCCACATGACTCAACTGGGACTGATCGACCGCATTATAGATGCGCTAGGGTGCGACTCGCTACCTGGAAAACGTACTCCTGCCGAACACGGCGCCCTCGGTTCTGACAACAAGGGAGGAGATCCGCCGCAGGCAACATTCTCGTATGCGAGCGTGATCGGTATGTTACAATACCTGCCTACAAGCGCACACGCGACCTGATATTACGTTGGCCGTGAGCCAATGTGCGCGTTTCATACATTCGACTCGTCGTTCACACGAGTTGGCGCTGATACGTATCGGACAATATCTTAAACTGACGAGAACGAGAGGTTTGACTTTGCGCCCTACAACTACAATGAGCATCGACTGCTATGTCGACGCAGACTTTGCTGGTCTCTGGGGATTCGAAGATCCTCAAGATCCCACTTGCGTGAAGAGTCGAACTGGTTATGTCCTATGCCTTGCGGGATGTCCAATCATCTGGGCAAGCAAGCTACAGTCCGACATCGCTCTATCTACCATGGAAGCGGAGTATAACGCTCTGTCTATGGCACTTAGGAACTACTTCCGCTTAAGCGTGGTAGAAACTGTGGCAGGAGCGGTTCAAATACCCTTTCAACAACCGCCATGAGGGTGACTGTGGGAAGATTACGGGCACACTCACTTTGGCGAATTTGGACGGACGAATGACTCCACGTTCGAAACATTATGGAGTTAAATATCAGTGGTTTAGGAACACCTAAAGCCTAACTGCATCGAAGTCGTTAAAATTGATACCGACGATCAACGAAGCAGACATTCTTACGAAAGCCCTGCGTACGCACAAGTTCGAACATAATCGACGCCAGCTAATGGGTTGGTCAGCTACACTTTGGGGAAGCCAGTTGCGCTCGAAAGGGAGTGTGAAGATACTGGCTAATACGGTGCGATACCACGCTAGTCCGGGAATAGCCCGACTACGTGTTCATCAGAGCCGTTACACATGATTGTATGGTCGAGCTTACTGTTTCGCCAAACTGCAATCGTCGAGTCTTTAGAATCTCAGAATTAGCTTATAATATTTAGTTTTATGAAGTATATCTTCGCAAACAGGATCACAAGTCGACAGGAACACAGCGTGCACCGTGCATTCTGTGTGTGGGCTCACTCGTGTAGAGTGCAGTAGCTGGGACTGGTAGTACACGAGTATACATAGGAAGACGTTGCGTGCCTAAGTGGCGACTGTATACAGTACAGCTCTTGGAGAGCGCCACGTTGAAGGAAACCGTTATTGATATTTTCAGAATAGGTCGATGATCGATGACTCTTTGGGGGAAATTTGGAAGATTTTGATTGGTGCAAGCAGGCTTTGGAAAAATAATACTGCAGTAAAAGTACACCGTATACTGCAGTGCAGTATACGGTTTACTGCAGCTCTGTGAGCCGTATACCGTAATACTGCAGCTCGGCTCGCAGTAGTATTACGGTTCACTGCAGCTCCAACGAAATACGGTGATACTGCAGCTTCGTGCCGTAGTATACTGTAGCCCCAAGAACAATACTACGGTATTCGCAGTATTTCGAATACTGCTGCGTGACTTGCAGTACATTTATCGTGTATGTAGTTGGAGTACCACTATCGTATCAAACATGAACCCTACGAATGCTCGGAATTCGGAGTACAGAACCCCGTACTGTCGTACTGTTAGTGTTGCACAGTGCGCAGTATACGGTATGTTACTGCAGCTCCTATTGGAAGTAGTATCAGTATATACTGCAGCCCGTGGACATACTGCAGTACGTACTGCAGCTCGTAGACATACTGCAGTACGTACTGCTGCTCTGGGACACACTGCAGTACTGTACTGCAGCTCCGTAAAATGTAAATATGATACTGGTATGCAGTATTATTTTTCCAAAGCCTGGGTGCAAGTGCTCTATTAGCGCATTAGGCATATTGGAATATTCGTTTGAAGCACTTTCTGGTACATGGTAAAACTCCAAAACTCCAAACTCCGGGAGTTTTCCGCAACGTCGGCTTGTATTCGCTCATCGATCAAGGACACCTCTGATCTCTGATTGTACACCAGTATCTCTTATATTTTACCAGTGTCTTGTCCAACACCATCCTCTAAATGAAGCTCAATTTAACATGAGAATATCAAAATGTCATACTGGAAAGGGATAGTAATCGAAAACGTGCAATATTTGGAGGCTTGGGAGCAAATAACTTGTACGGAAGACACTCTTCGTAGCCAATCGCTTCGCGGCCACTGGCTTCACTGAAGTACTAGCTAGTACAGTAGCCAGTAGCCAGGGAGAGCATTTCCACAAAAAAATGTAAGAATTGGTGTGATAATTGTACCGAAGGAAGTGATTCTTGATGGTACAGTACCTGGTAATGAATGTTTAACCACAAATTCATTGTATTACGAATTCCATTTGTTTCTTGGTCGCATGTTTACTAAGGAATTCTCTCGTGATCTGATTGGACAATCGTCAGACCAATCGTTGAAGTGTTAAAACATTCAGATCATGGAAAAGTCAAAGAGGTTGGAAAATTACCAGAAGGACGTTTCGGCAACGCACCTCTGCTTAGTATAAATCTTATGAGGAAGCTACGAGAAGTGTTTTGCCGGGATTTTCCATGATAACGTCTGCTCGATTTGGTGATGTCAATCGGATGGCATGTTGAGCTACGAGACGAAATCTACCGGTAGTGTTTCCGTTCCTCGCACAGTCACCAAACGGACTGATATATCGAGTACTGTGGGTCATTGTAATCGAGATGACTCGGCACGATGCTGACATTGTAATCGAGATGACACATGACTCGGCACGATGGAGACATTGTAATGGGACATTAGACATTACTCGAGTGCTCGAGTAGACATTAGCCATCGCAACATATGATAAGAAATACCGAGACGGTAACCGCGCAATATTCAATACTCACAAGGTGTTGTGTTGGACCGATTATCCTCTCGGTGCACTAACAGGCCAATACGACTTCCCTCGTAACATACAAACTGCACCCTCTACTTTATCAATTGTATCACCTTCAGGGTGGTGATCCTTTTGCCGTTCCATTGTCGTATCTTGGTGACATCGGTGCCTTGTGTCCATATTCGACCGAGAACACCTCTGCTTTCTGATACCAGAAGCTTCGAACTACCGGTAGATCGCCTCCATCTTCAGATGATCATGATGGGGACGAATATCAACACATCCGAGATGAGGAGATGTAACGGACGCATTGGTCGCGGACTCGCGCTCTTGTTTATGGTGGCATCGTCTGGATTGTTTCTGTTCCAGACGTGTTTTGATTCTTTCTCCTTGGACACCCATACCGGGAAAAGGAAAATGGCGGAGGCAGCAAGCGGCCGGAATGCTACAGCTACCGTTAGTGTGAAAAATGGCGGTGTGAGGTATGCATCTGATGCCAATGCCGATGCCTATGGAACAACGCATAGTGAAGCATTATCGATACTGAGCACCGCGTCCACAACAACGTCGACGTCAATGCAAACGTCGTCCTGGTATGGATGGCAACCCGAGATCCACCTCGAACCCGACTGCAAATGGGCACAATGCTTCGAAGAAAACCACGGTTGTCGGACTACATGTCGAGACGAACCAGACGCCATGGGTATCGCAACAACACCATTGGATATTCCTCACGATTGGGTTCCTGATGTCACCATGTTGAGGCGCATGTTCCTTGCACAACAGGATGCCAACGGAAATCCTTGGCCTCCTCCGCTGTCCACAGAACTGTGCGAACCGTATCGTGACGAAAAGCACGCCATCAACGCGATTCCGATTGTTGGCCAGCCTCTGCTCGGCACGACAGGTGGTCCAAAGATAATGTGCATGATCTACACCATGGCATCAGCGCACCCCACACGTGTTCGTGCCATTCGTGAAACGTGGGCAGGAGGTTGTGACGGCTTCTTGGCATTTTCGACCGAAAACGATCCACGGATTCCAGCCATTTCGATCCCACACGATGGAGAGGAAGCCTACATGAACATGTGGCAAAAGGTGCGGTCGATTTGGACGTATGTTGGCAAGCATTTTGCGGATGACTTTGATTTCTTCCACCTTGGAGGAGATGATCTGTTTGTGCTGCCGCAAAATCTGCGATCCTATTTGGCCACTGTGGGATCGCCTGATTCACTTCTATATGCGGGGCGGCCCCTTAAGACTCATAACGGCATGAATATCACCTACAATTCGGGAGGTTCTGGGTACGTGTTGTCTCGTGGTACGCTGAAGCTGCTTGCCAATGGTGGTTTGAATGATATACGGTGTGAACCAGAGCGTATTACGTCTATGGAAGACGTTTTGGTTGCACAGTGTTTAGACCTGGTCTTTGGCATTGGTTTGGCGGATACCCGCGATGCTCAAGGGCGGCACCGATTTCATCCCTTTTCTCCAAGTTTTCACTACAACTTCCGTCCTGCTGGTTATTCTGAACATTGGTTTCACCTACAGACGCGTCACTTGGATGTCAAGCTTGGCGCCGAGTGCTGCGCCCCTGACAGCGTTGCCTTTCATTACCTGAACCAACCTGCCTTGATGCGACATATGTTCAGTATCTTGTATGATTCTCGTTGCAAATCTGACCATAGCGATGTGCAGCTGAACGTGGCAACAGATTGACCAACACGCCTTTGCAGTGACGGAATGGTTGCAACCGCCTGAACAACTTCAAACTTATGGCTGCTTTGCATTGTAGGATTGCTTTCTAAGCAACAAAACACTGATGATAGCGATATAAGTGTTACATAGATCACGTAGTAAGGTTTTGAAATGGTAGATAGTAGATAGCGGTATTACAATACAACGATTTTAAGCTATCAAGTCACGGATCACCCATGCGGTCATAGGAGCCATTTATGCTCCTTACCACCTCGTGACCGTCGGGATCATAGGAGCTTATGCCCCAATGACCCTTTCGATCCCGTTGGGATTTGGGAGCGCTGCTGCCATGAAGGAACAGTTCTGACCTGCTCGAACCTGACACTTCGTCACACCCTCCCTCTCGCGCCCGACGGGTGTGGGGAGGTCACTGAAAGGCTTTCAGTACCGCTCCTACGTATTTTTACTGTCTACACTATTCAGTACGACACTGCATATTACACCAGTAAACAGTATACGTCGTACCGTTACTGTCATACGGGAATCAAATCCCACTCGGAAATTGTAACGATCGTTTTCACGTTGTTTGTCATGAAAACGATGGTTTTCTCATCCAACGCTTCGCCTTGTTCGCTCTCTTCAGACGCACTTGTCTACCGGCACTTGCTTTTCAGACGTACGTTGTTTTGTTTGTGTTCCTGAGTGTTCCTGAAGAACACTCAGAAAACAAAGTTGATCATCCATTGGTGATCAACAATTTCACTCACAACTTGTCAACTGTTATTTTATTTAGCCTGCCCCCAATTTTAACAATGTAAAATTTTACTTGCAGCGCAACTGACCATGACAACTTTTTACCCGCCATCATCATGGTTCAGTCCCCATGTCCCCATGTAAAGATAGCCGCCGGTGTACTCTACGGTAGTACCCGCTTGGCTATTGGCTACCGATGACGTCAACATAGGACACTACATACGCCCACATACTGTAGTACCATCTACACGCAATGTAGCACCATCTACTTGCACGGTACCTACAGAGACCAGAGACTGCCGGTAGCACAGTAGCAGCGCCTACTAGAACTCTGCCATGGTGTCTACGTGCTCTGTACTTACACCTACTCGCACCGTAGTTCAGTATACCCGCCCCGTTGGCACACACACGTGTACCGTCGCACCTGCTACTAGCACCCAGGCTTCCTCTGCCGATAGCGTAGCAGCCAGTACTCGTACCGTGGCACCGTCCGTCCACCGTTAGTAATGTACTGTTGCGACCAGTACCGTCACCGTGACGTCACCATCTGCCTGAGACCCCGGTCTGGCATGCGCCCGATAAAACCATAGTCTGAGAATCTATCACGTCTGGACGGGGCGAAGGACAACATACACAGACATTCAGTCATGATTCCGCACCCACCGAATCTGATTCCAAGGAAGCATAGACCAACAACAAACGTCCTTGCACCTTGAAGCATAGACGTGTACTACTACACCGGTTGTATGCTCTTGTTCTTCTAAACTCTCATACGAGCAATAGTTGCAGACGTCTTGTTGAAATGACCTGGGTTATGTTGTCGAGAATCGCAAATGCCGTGGCAATAGCCATGTTATGTGGGTTGGGGATCCTTGGTGTGTGTGTTGTTGTGTTTCGGATATACTTTAGTGCCCTGCGACGATCACAGGCGCATCACACAAACGTCAGAAAGAACAACAAGACGAGAAAGAAGAAAAAGATTGCTTTCTTTCATCCATTTTGTTCGTCGGGAGGAGGAGGAGAACGCGTACTGTGGAAAGCAATTCAAGCACTGGACGAACTGCATGCAGAAGGACTGGAGTTCGAAATTCTGGTGTACACCACCGATGCTGCAAGTGAAAAATACACGGAAAGTGCGTTCTACAATATCAATCTTGCTCATGCGTCATCCACGATACAAACTTTTAAGATGCTAACGTTTTGCTGTGTTTGTCACGTTACGCAGATCTGTTTCATCATATCCAGTCACGATTCACTATCGCTCCTCCGAAGTCTTTGACGCCAACTTTTGTACATCTCGACGCCTATTCACACTGTTTCAGTACGTTTCCCTCGTCGTCTCTCTCAACCTGCCTGTCAGATACAGTAAACGAATGTGGTCCCCTACTAACCCCTTGGTCTGCATCAGATAAAGCAACTCGATTCTCTCTTATTGCCGAGGCATGGGGAACTATGCGCTTTGCGTACATGGCTTTACTTGCCAACACACCAGACATTTTCTTTGACACCACCGGCTGTGCCTTCACCTATTTCGTGGCACGAATCCTTGCCGGATGTCATGTGGTGGCGTATGTACACTATCCAACCATTAGCGTGGTACGTCATTCCGTTGAATGTACATGTGACCTGCGTCCATCTTCTCCAACTTTTATTGACGTTTCGTCTTCTTTCCTTCTACCATGTCAGGACATGCTGGCAATGGTATGGGATCGTCGACCATCTTACAACAACGACACGACCGTGACAAACAGTCCCATCACAACGTACGTCAAGTTAGTGTACTACTTTGTATTCGCAGGTTTGTATTCTCTCGCGGGCAGTATGTGTTGTCTCGTCATGGTCAATTCTTCGTGGACACGAAATCATATTGCATCGTTGTGGATTGGAGCGAAACGGAGGATCCATACCGTGTTTCCTCCCTGTGATACCGAGTCCTTGAAAGACTTGTCCCTCGAACGAAAGTCTCCCATTATTGTGTCGATTGGACAATTTCGTCCCGAGAAGGATCATATTTTACAGATCCGTTCGTTGGAAATGCTCCGAACCAAATATCCGAAATGGACCAATGCCAAATTAATTCTAATTGGTAGTTGTCGAGGTGACGAGGATGAGAGTCGTGTGCGGGCTCTGCAAGCACTAGTTTCGTCGTTGGGATTGGTGGATTCTGTAGAATTTGTATTGAACCAACCAGACTCGATCAAACAGAAATGGTTTGCTCAAGCCAGTGTTGGACTTCATACCATGTGGAATGAACACTTTGGAATTGGTGTTGTGGAGATGATGGCGGCGGGATTACTCGTTGTGGCACACAACTCGGGTGGGCCGAAACAAGATATTGTGGTGGTGACCAGTAATGGGAAACGCACTGGATTTTTGGCAACAACCGTGGAAGAATTTGCCAATGCCATGAATGATGCGCTTTCTCTGAATGTCGACGAATCTAGAACTACACGGGAATTGGCCAGGCAGTCGACGTTGCGGTTCTCGGATGAGACGTTCAATGCGACCTTCAAAACCGTCATGCTTCAATCTGGCTTGCTTTCGTGATGAATTGCTACAAATGAGGAAAACAAGTGCTAATTATGTTTCATCTTCAAACTCTGTTACTTGATACGCACCCGGGGTTCACGAATGGGTTCTTAATATTTTGAATTATAACGTACTGCAAGACATTCTTCACCACAACGACGGTACACTCAAGGTGCTGAAGTATACAATAACAGATATCTCCAGGACACCATTGCAGGGTCTTTTGGTATTATAATTCACTACAGTAATCCACTTATCACTACATATAACTGAACGTGCATCTTGCGCCCGAAACTTCCTCATCCGGTATTCTTGATATCGATGTAGACACACATTTCCTCTTCACAAAGTCAATAAAATTAAGATGCTGCAACACAACGTGGTGCTGTATTCCCTCACAAAAGCCTCTCATGGCCTGGTATCGAGTACTCCGGTGGTGAAGTTCATGGTATCAAATGCCGCGGCTCTACAACTGAAGCCTGAAGGGGCAGTTCCGCTTACCTCCACGGACATACTGTATTGTTTTCGAATGCAAAGATCGACGTTGATGGGCCCACTCGACAATACGAACTCATCGCCAGCGTTCAACTTGACGCCCAAAACATCGTCGGTGAAGTTTAGCAACTCGTTCTGTGGGTCAAGGTTTTGGATCGCCAACATACTCGAGGGAAACGACAAAATCTTGATAAGAACTCGTGACGGTGAAGTCGTACGAGACTGAAGTGATGCATTGCTGGTATCCTTGTGTTGCGCTTGAAAATCCTTCAAGCTGAAGAACTCCGAAACGATCCTTCAAGAAGGTAGCTTCAGAGCAAGTTGTGGAGATGATCATCGTCTCACGAATATTCTCGGGGGCGGGCGTTCCATCGTAGACCGTCACATTAACGGCAGCATGGAATGGCGAAAAGTTGGTAATGTTAAAGTAATCGCCAACTTTGATAGAACCATCGAAGTATTTAAAGCCCTCGTTGTCAGTGATGATCATGTAAACCTCAGCTCCAAGACTATCGGAAGGCGGAGGGCCATCAAAAAAGTCTTCGCAGCTGAAGAAATTGGGATCATAGGCATTATTCGAGTCAAGGCAGTCACCTCCATTGAATCGGAATGTCAGCAGCGTCGGGGTATCTGTGCATTCTGCTGGATCAATGTTGATGGAATTACAGTCCTCGAATCTTCCACCCTGTGGATCAGCAGGATCAATTGGTGGGATGCATGTGGCCACAACTGCACACTCAAGGCTTGGTGGAAAAGTGACAGAGGTAGGATGAGCGGTCTTGTTGTAAGAAGCAGGACTTTCGGTCGAAACGAGGCTTGGCGACACTTCAAGAATCGGTTGCCCATTCGGCGCTGTGGACGGAAAAGCACTTGGAGGAGTCTGTGATGACTCATTTCTACTGTCAGCGCTACCTTTCTTCCCAACACTAGCTCTTCCTTTCTTCCCACCTTTTCAAGTCCTCCTTCATTATCGTCCTCTTCATAGTTGCCTTTCTTGCCTCTCTTTAGGGTTCCTTTCCTGTCGCCCTTTCCAGAGCTGCTCCCGGTTTCAACAGGTTCCAATAACACTCTTTGAATGTCAAACGGGATCCTGTCGCGGTGGCTTTGACTGTCCGACAAATCTTTCTTGCTATCCTTAAGGTGAGCCGATGCAAAAGACGTGGGAATCAGACCGCAAAGGGCCAACACTACGGCGATCAGTGACGCCTTCATTTTATGTTGTGTTCGTTGAGGTGGAATAAATGTGGCGTCGCTTCTATCTAATATCTGTCTGTTCTGACGCTCCAGGCTATCTTGACAAAAGTTGCGCGGGGAAGTCCAACCTGTTTTGATGAGAGAAGATGAGGTTGTACGCTTGAAAAAGAAACGTTACAGATTTCAGATTTGTGAGTCAAAGCACTGAAATCGGAAACTTACATGTTTTATGGAGTTCACGTCTACGCGTCTACGCGGATCTTGGAGAGGTTTGACGTTGAACAGTTCTGCAGTACGAATGGGACGTACCTGGTATACATACTTGTACCAGGATTGATATACAGTTACAAATGGACGGCCGGCTCGTTTTTTCACGTCTGTCTTGTGTTACTATGTACGATACCGAATTTTGACGCGAAACATGTTCAATTTCAATCTCCATCTTGACTCGTGACTCGTGACGGAGAGAAGTGACGGTTGGACTTCGGGCTAATCAAATATATATGGAAACATCTGAAGCAGAGTCCTGCACTGGGTGCCCATAACCAGTACCGACCCATACCCATGGATAATGGGAGGGTATGGGCACGACCAACCACTGGTGGGGGGGTATGGGTGGTCTGAGGTCTGAGGTCTGAGGTCGTCTGCACAACGCGTGGGTGTGGGTAATGGGTGGGGGTCCAACCTTCCCACACGAATCGACCATTGCACTCCAGTACTCCGAGTAGACAGTAGCTATTAGCTATAGAGTGCTCCAGTACCTTGTACTGTAGTGACTTCACTAGAAGCGTGCTATATGCTATATTACGCGGAGTGCGTACTGTGCTCGCGTGTTCAGGCATACTGCTTGTCGTTATACGAATTGAGTGGACCAGTCAAACGATGAGGGATGCAGTCCCTTTGGACAACGGCAACGGCATATCAATAGATTGAATGCATCAATGAACAATGTGACTCAAGAACAACAACACAATTGATTGATAAAATGACAACGAAACCAACAATGATGGCAACAACTTGACGGAAAAAGACAAATGACAATTGACTCAGGTGATTAAGGTTTTGGTGAAGGGGTTAGAATGGTGTGCAAGTAGGATTGATACAAGTTTCTACAGCAGACTGTCTGACTGTGACTGCAAAACGCGTTCTTGTGGAAGATTCTGGGAGCTTTTCTCATGGGGCAGAGGGAGTAGAATCCTATAAACTTAAAAATAGGGGATAAAACAATTTCACGTATTTTTCAGCCACTTCACAAAATAGTATAATGACCCTCTATTACAGCAGCTTCACATTTTACTACTCCAGTATATCACAAATATAGATTTCACTATTACAATATTAGTATGTATGCTTTGTGCCAGTATTACTAAATCACGTATATTTGCCACTAAATCACATTTTGTCGCCTGCCTTTGCCACTTTTCCATGGAAGGTGGTGTGGTACACCATACTGTACTGAGCATAAAAATGACGAATGTCCACACCATGTCTCTGTGATCTTGTTGCGTTTGTTCCTCGATTGCCTCGTGTAGACGAGTTGCAGAGAGGTGGCCGGGAAATTTCTCGTTGTGAAATTGGATCGGTTGACCAGGGCTTTGGAGATATTGTTCTAAACAGGAGGCGAATGCTGGACGGCTTGGGTGTTCATCCTTGAGAATGGTTTTGACCATGAGTTTGATGCTCTTCTCGCGATTTGGATTTTTGTGACAGTGTAAGAAATGATGGATGTTCTCTTCCTGTTCTTTATACAGAGGACAAAGTTTCATTTGAGGGTCTTTGACGGGCGATCTTTGATACAGTCGGTCTCCGAGGGGCAGTTGGTTGAGTATGAACTTCAGATGTGCGGGTTGGTGATTTAGTGGGATTGCCTTGAGTTTTTTTCCCAAACGCTGTCATATCGATTGTATCCCATACATTCTCGGGCCATTTGTGTCATCGCAGGTAGCCCCGTTGATGTGATATCGGATGTTCGTCGATTCTGGAACTGTTTTTGATGCTGATCTGTGTCCATGGTATATGTTCAATCATTCTCCGTGGTTTTGCTTTTTTGGTTTTATGGCATTGAGTGGCTAGATCGTCCACGTCCACGTCTACGTTCAGTCTTGTGTCTGGAGTCAACTTATCGTATGACGTTTCCCTGTCTTGGTGGCTTTTGATCCACTGCGTTGTCATTGGTCGTCGGAGTTCGCGAAAGAGGTCTTTTATGGTGGACGGATAGTCGCTGTTGTCCGGCTGTTTTGTCGGGGAGTGATCTTTCTGGGTGACAAAAGTGACTCTGTTGATGGCGACTTTACTATCGGCAAGCCAGCAAAATTTGCACCGGTGTCTCATACCCCAGTGTCTTGCCAGTATTGTCACGAGGAGCAGCGGTGCCGTGAAGCCTCCCAGTTCGCTTCTTGTGGAACTCCCGATCTCAATTGGACCGTCCACTGGGCCGTACCCGTGGAAGAGTGCAATATTTGTCTTCGTTGTTATTTTCCACCCGAACGTACCAGCGTCTTCGCGAAGACTCCCGTCGGACGCAATGGTGAGCCGCTTTCGTGACCGGAACGCGCGCCACACTTCAACGTCGGTCACCAGTTGGTTGTATTCGTACAGTAGTCGTCGGTGCCAGAAGGAGAGAGATTAGATATGTCGTTGGAGCGTCGCGTGCTGGTGGTTAATGTTTTCTGCTGGTGGTGTCGGTTTGGTTAACTGTCCATGCGATTGTTTGCATTTGTTGGAGTATCGCAGGAAATTTGATGCTATGTATCGTCGCCATAACCGCTTTTGCGAGGGTGATGGGGATGCCTGTCGTGGCCATGTTTTCATGCGTATGTTTTGGTTGGGCCGTCTGTCACCCTGGAGGTGATGTGTGCATGCTGATTGCCCATCGGGTAAGGACATATCCGAGAGAGTGATAATCTGCTGGAGGTACATGCGGACAAGATTTATGTCGCATTTTTGTTGCGTGGTGTACCGAGTCAGTGCTTCTGCATCCATAATGCAGCGATCATTGGATCCCCTGAGTTGTATCTTTAGTGTGTCTGTTAGGGAGATGGTGGTGTTGTGTTGAAACAGAAATTGCCTGATGGACGTGATCCAGGTTGCCGTTAGATACGAGATGGAAATCGCTGGATGCTCAAGGATTGGCTCAAGGATTCCGGACTCAATCTGTGAGTATTTGACATTCATTATCATCAGCTTCCCCGCTTCGGTGTTCGAGTATATTGCGTTTCGCATGTACGTGAGCGTCGAGATTCCGAGTTTGGTGCGAAGATCGATGAGCCCAAGTCCTCCTAGTTCCACTGGCCCGTATCGGATTTCGGTTGGAAGTGTTGACGGATATCCTAGCTTTTGCAGCATTGACTTGACCACCTTGGTCTGAACATGTCCGAGCTCCTCTTCATCGATGGCAAGGCACGGTAGGACGTATCTCATCGCTGGAGCATACATTGTTTGGTGGAAAGTTTTTAAATCTCTCGGTGAAAGTTTTGGGGATCGCAGTTTGATGGCGAATCCGTCGGCTTTTGTCTTGAGAACGGTGAGTTGTTTGGAAAAGTTTCCGTCCGGGGCGAGGTAGACTCCAAGGATCCGGCTTGCTTTGCTGAGAGGAAGGCGCTTGATGATGGTTTGATCTGTTGTGTTTCCTTGTGTTGTCAGAGTGTGGTTGGTCTTCGTCTTCGATCCGTCGTAGAATTGGTCTTCCTTTCTTCCAGTCCCAGTACATGGTATACCAGGAGCATTTTGAAAGATTGAGAGCACCGCCTGAATAAAACAATATATTTTCCCAGGTTTGGGCGATGTGATTGAGTTTGGCGATCATTGTTTCCAGCGTGATCAGTCCTGGATCCGTAAACCCTAGGGAGGTGTCGTCGACAAACGCATCGATGAGCCTGGCGTGGCGTTGAGATGAGTCGGGGGATTGAAAAGACATGCGTTCAAAGGTGGTTCCGTGGTAATTGCTTTCAGAAATGCCGTGAACTGTCTTGACGGTATATTTCATGAGTTTCAAGCTGTCCGCGTGAGTCTGGACCGCTGTTTCGGGCATGCCGCATCGGCGAGCAGCCAGCATTCCAAGAGCGACTATGATCCGATCGTAGCATGCGCTCGCGTCGTTGTCGAATCGGGCAAGGTTGTGCTTAAGGATGCGACAGAGATCTGTCGTCAGTTGTGTCAACATAATTGGGTCGATTGCTTTCTTGCGCGGGGTTGACCCATGCTGTCCATCGTTGAGAAGATTTAGAGATACCGCCCTTTTTACCAGGCGAGAACCCCAGATCAGTTTTAGAAAGAGGTTGATATCCGCTTCAAAAAGATGTATGATTCGCAGGCGTGTGAGCTTTGGTCGGCCAGGATCTTTTTCGATGAGAATGTTCACCGCATTGCACCATCTCCTGAGGGTTAATCCGCTCTGTACCGTTACGTGCAGGAATTGTCTCAGGCAGGTAAGAAGAGTACTCTCTTTGATGATGGCTTTGTAATGTCCCAAATGACGTCCCGAAGGTGATGTAGAAGTTGTTTCTTTCCACTTGGTGAATAGCATGGCTTTGTGATAGGCTTCAACCAGTTCCGGATTTCCTGATTTAAGTGACCGTGTATGTGGTTGTTTGATGGATTGTTTTGAGATTGGTTGTCCCAAGATGTCGTTTGGATCGATGTCTACGAATAGTCCGCGATGATCCGACTGTGGTCCATCCAGGTATGATAGAGAGCCAGAGCTCTTGACGTGCTTTATCAATTGGGAACATCCAAGCATATGGTTGATGCGTCTGTCCTCAGAACCGATGTATGTTGAGGGGGCTGGAGTGGCTTGGTGTAGATCGTGAAGGCCACATTTGCTTTGGAGCCGTTGCAAGTCAATATCGTCGTGGAGTTGAGCGTTGGAATCCATCATCAGGAGGATTGTATGCCCTGATTGTTGTAGTAGCGTTATCGCCCCGATGACATCTTGGATTATGATTTTCCGTGGTCGTGGAGAGACGAGTTGTTGGGATTGACGAAGGTGTTCGTATTCTCTGCTGAAATGCACTACCGACCGGCGAGGTCCCAATTGATCCGGAACAGACTTGATATGCGGTAATGATGGAGAAGAATGTGTTTGCCTTTCCTCTAAGGGTGTGACCGCTCCAACGTCCCAATCCTGTTGGGTCGGTGATATTTTCTCCGTGCGACATTGGTACTAGGTGTCCTGTTGTCATCGTGAGGGAGCCCCCAGATTGAAAAGTTTCTTTTTCTGGTACCGGATCTGTTATTGCGTCCGGGTATCCGTATGAGATTTTTGCGGTGCCATAGTGTTTTCTCGCCCGTGAAGCGAACATATCGCGGAGATATTGATGTTGCCATGCTGTGTTGGTTTCGGCCATGCCGATGATGTCAGCTCCGATCGCCTGCAGGCTCGCCATGTAGTAGTCGTAGTCCTCTCCGGTGTAGCGGCTGTGGGTTAGAGCTTTCACGTTCTGAAAGAAAATTCTTATGTCTTTTTCATCCCGGACCATGTAGGGATCTCCCTACGCTCTGTGGATGTCAATGTTGGTCGCTTTTCGGCTGTGTTCTTGCCGCCCTGGTCTTAGATGTGGGATAGTGTCAGAGGTGGTACGATTTGTTATAGTGTTTGTAGTCATGCTGGTGGATGTGTTGGTATTGCAAGTGTTATTGTTTGTTATAGTTACTTCGGGTAGTGCTGTGGTGTGTGATATCGTGTTCCAAGGCACTACGTCTCCTCGGGGTCAGGTGTGCAGTCTGTTTTGTATTGGGCACTTGGATCCTGATCGTGTTTGGGGATGTGGTCTTTGGTGATAGAATTCAAGTGGCTCTGGTTGCGCCTCCTTTTGCCTTTCTTCTTCCGCGGAGATGTTCCATGTTTTGCTGTGTTGAGTGATTGAACCGACATCATGGTGTCCGATTGGAAGCGTTGATGAGTCGGAATCGTGAGCTGCGAGATCGGTATTTGTGTTGATTGCCATCGAGTGGATTATCTGTGTCATGTTTGCAAATGCGTCTCGGAATTCTGCTGCCTGTGTTGCCGCCTCTTGTCGCATGCTTAGGAGATTGTCGTTTGTTTCTCGCCGCAATTCTAGAACATTCTGAGAGGTGTCTTTACAGAAAGCCATCGTTGTGAGTACGCGGCCTTCCAGTTCGTCAAAACGAGTGTTCATTCTTAGAAACTCCGCTTGGTGCAATCGGGTATCAATGTTTTGTTGACGTATAGCGTTTTCAAGGTCTTGGAATTGCTGTTGCGTGGCAAGGGACTTTGTCATCAGAGAACTTGTTGTGTTTGTGTCTGTGATGGAATGTTGAGTATTGTCCAGACGGTTTTGAGTGTCGGTTTTGTTTTGGAAGCGTGGCGAGAGGTCGGGAAACGCCTGTGTTACTGTTGCGGAGCGTTGTGAGTTGTCTTGTTTGCTTGTGTTTGGTGGTCGATATGCGTTCATGTTTTGTGATTGTGGGGGTTTCCTGATCGACGCCGGTGCGTTTGTCCAGGTTGTCGCTGGACTCATGCCTTTGATTAGATCGAGGTTGTGGTGTGCCGCCTCCGTTGGAACATAAATTTCCGCTGGGTGTGCCTGTCTTATTCATTTCAAAAAATTGTCCTCTCGCATGCTGTACGGGGATATGCTCTCTTTGTATGCGATGAGAGCGGCCCGTGCCATATTGACCTTGTCCACTGGCACCAATAGTTGGGCCCGTTGATTATCTCCACCGTTTTCAACGTCGCATTGGAGACTGTTACCGTCGGCGTCTGTCAATGTTTTTGCCCACATCCTTGCTGTCCGCAATATATTCCCTTCCTTTCGGTGCTCCGTCCGCACTCTGTCTAGGTTTTGGACTACCGGTGATAGGGAGAGGCTTCGTAAGTTCGCCACGAAGTCGGCGTGTGTTTGGAACACAGCATCAACCTCTTCGGTTTCCATTTTTGACAGTAGTAGGCGTCCAAGAAAGACTGATGTGTCTTTTCCGTTCAGATGCGCGGAAAGGATTTCAGTGAGAGCCCCGACGTGACTTTCTCCGCATTTGACTACCAGATGGGGAACTGCTTTTCCTGTTGGTGTTTTCCTGATGAGCGATAGGTCGAAAAATGGGGTGGCAGGGGAAGTTTACGGCGGAGTTCTTTGAGGTAGAATAGTTGATGGGTGAGTGTCGGATGTTTGTAGAAGATAAATCCAGCTGTCGTGATTGCGCCGCTGTCACTCGATGCGTTTGAGAGGCTGAGATCCACGTGGTGGTGATCCAAATTTTGTCGTGTTTCACAGGATTTTTTAACCATTCTCTTGGTCCGGCGGTTAGGCAGAGTCTGAAGCTGAAGATAAACATTTTGGAGGAGCTGATGGGGATCGTTCGCAGGCCGAGGTACTCAGGTAGATTGTCTGGCGTCAAATCGATAAAGAGAATGGCTGGGGCTGCCCCTGGTGCTGTTTTCCACGGATAGATGACTGCTCCGGTTGCGGTGCCTAGGATGTAGTGTACCAGGTCGGTTGCTTCATAATTCCAGAGGTTTGTGTCCTCGAGAACTTCGTCGTACTTTGTCGGCTTCCACTTGACTGTGATCCTGAGGGTGCCATCGTTTATCCTTACAAAGGCGTTCTCGGTTGTTGTGTCGGTGTCTTCGTCGTTAGTGCTGTGAGCGTCTGCGACGGATTCTTCAGTCGGGTTTTCTGTTGTGGGTTTTGCTGGTTGTTGTTGTTTTTGTCGTTCTGGAGAAGTAGGGAGTGGAGTTTGGGTTGCGTCTTTGTTTGGCCTCATTTTCTGCTTTCCGCCTACCAGTTTCCAATCTTCGATCGCGGGGCGTTTGGAGTCCATCTCCGAATCGAAGAGCTCCATAAAATCTGGTTCTTCATAGTTGAGTCGGGCGTTTCGTGGATCGGAAGTATCAGGAGATAAGGCAGACGGCATATTGTTTAGAAGAAATGGTCTGGCGATGTCGATCGCCCATCGCTCGAGTTTTGGTGGCATGTCAAGAGCTCTGTTTAGATGATAAGAGTATACGTTCCAAATGAATGTAAGTGCATCCATTTCATTTTCCTTCATTCTTTCCGACTGAGTCTCGAATTGAAAGCAGTGATCATAGGCATGATATCCAAGAGTGATGTATTTTTCCCATGTTGATGCGTTGCCGACCTTCTGATATGCTGAGTCATTTTCCTTGCGTAGGGTCATAGTTGTGCCGTTTATGAACGTTTCGGGGAATTGTCTCGGGGTTTCGATCCAGTCTTCTGTGTTGAACTCGTACTTAGGGTCAGTGAGATCAATGCCATTGGGATGGCTGCCAAGGGGCGGTGGAGGTCCCGTTCCATTGGACATGGTGGTACGTGACAACTTCTTACAGTCGCTACGTAAAAACGGTTGACGGACGGTTCGTTATTCTCGAATTATTTAGTAATAAATTGTGTTCTACTATACAATCGAGACTCTTTCCGTGCTGCTGCTAGCTACTTCGCCGTGTGGACATGGAGTTATTCATGATGCACTGACTTTTCCAGTCTGTCTCCTGCCTCAGAAAGCTACTCGAAGGTATTGTTCCCGACACATGGTGTGGTCACAACAACTATCACATTTGCAATCATGGGGAAATTCCTATCGAGATCTCGGAAGCAGATGTTATCAATGGTTTTAAGGGATGGAAAGAAAACACATCTGCTTCGCCGTCAGGACGTCACCTTGGTCATTATAAGGCCATTATCCAACACCCTATTCTCCTCAAATGCTGTGCTCAATTCATGAATATTGTGGTATCTCGGGGCATCGCTATCCCCCGGTGGTGTCATGCTACAAACGTCATGATCGAGAAAGACACGGGTAAGCCTTACATTCATCGGCTCCGGAGTGTTCATCTCTTTGAAGCGGACTACAACTTCTTTCTTAAATTGCAATGGGGACATCGGCTTGTACGGCAGGCGGTTTCTCTAAATCTCTTACATGATTCTCAACAAGGCTCAGTTCCCAGACGGACGGCTATGGATCCGATAATGCTCACTTAGCTCACATCTGATTTATGTCGGATTCTCAAACATGATTTGGCACGATTCGATAATGATGCGTCGGAATGCTATGACCGAATTATTGTGGCTCTTGGAATGCTTGCGGCTTGCCGGTGTGGTATGCCAAAAAACGCTATCCGCCTCCATGCAGAGGCACTTCAGTTCATGCAATACACTGTGAAGACTATGTACGGTATTTCTGAAGAAGACAATTATCATGGGACAGCATTTGCACTGCTATTTGGTACCGGTCAAGGCAGTGGTGCATCCCCCGCGGTATGGTTAACTCTTGTTATTCTCCTTCTCCACACTTTTGATAAACTGATTTCTCATTGAATGAACTTTGTTCCTATCTCTGGGGCTCGAATGCATTCTAGGTCATCTGATGCGTTTGTTGATGATACATCGGTTGGATTTACTTCGAGTGATGATACAAGAAGTTATGCTATACTCATATCTCGTCTTCAAGAGATGGCTCAGACATGGGAGAAATTGCTATCAATTTCCGGCGGCAAACTAAATCTCACTAAATGCTCATGGTATATCCTTCGTTGGGAATGGAAGAATGGTCGACCAATAATTCAAAAAGTTAACCCGGCGGATCCTAAGGTAATTCTCACTCAGGGTCAACACCATTCACAATAACACGACACAGTCCCGAACACTCGTCTCGTATGCTAGGAGTGTATTTAAACCCGATGGGAGACTTCTCTGATCACTTGCAGGTGCTGAAGAAAAAAGCTGATGATTTTTCTCGGCGTATTCTGTCCCCAAGGTTAAAGGCGGCGGACGTGGAAATTTTCCATCGGTCGATCTACATTCCGTTTATGAGGTATAGTTTAGCTGCAATAGCGGCTGACAAAGAATCTCTCGCGTTTGTCCAGACGAATGTCATGAGATCTATTCTTCAAAAATTTCACATCAGCAGTACGATCCCAACATCTCTACGACATGGACCCATAGAACTGGGAGGCCTTGGACTGTATGATTTACATACGGAAGTTGGTATAGAGGCAATCAAGTTTCTTCGAAACTCCCTGTACAGTGATTCCGAAGCGGGAAACCTGATACGTCTAAATCTTCAATACTCGCAACGTGAGGCTGGGGTTGGGTTTCACCTGCTTGAAGACCCAAAGGAGTATATTCCATATTTGACGCCGTCGTGGATTCTGTCAATACGACAATTCTTGGCAAACAACAACATGTCCATTATTGTATCAGATATCCATAAGGAGAACCTTCAAGGGCCAACAGACGAGTATATAATGAACGCCGTTCACCTCCAGCGATATAGCGCAAGTCAGCAACGCGACCTGAACTTGGTACGGATATGGTTACAGGTTTCTACGTTGGCACACCTTGCTGATCCCGAGCGAACCAACCGCATTCTTTCATGTTACCTGGATGCCACACGACCAGCACATTTTGTTCTATCATCCACATGGCCTCGCCAATCCAGCCAACCAAAGCCCAGATCCGTCTGTGGAAACGTTTCCTCAGGCCCACCGTTACGTAATTACATTTCACGACAACAAAACTTTTCGTTTTCGAGGGTCCATTTTACCACCGTTACGTACGAAAACGGATCCCCAAAAACTTTCAGGAAATCACTCAGATGCGCCTCATATCCCATCGACAACGAAAATCTGCAGAGGTTTTGGTTGATCCGCGAAAAACACAGCCTTTCCTCGAAATATCTCAAGATTCTGGATTCCTTCTGGTAGGTCTATTGCTACGTGCGTTTAACTCGCCCTGTTGACAGATGCTACTGTCTACTGTCACTGCTGGCATCAAACATGAACGTGGTTTTCGCCAGACAATGATCAGATGAAGACGTCATTTCTACCATTGCCTGCGCCGTAGAAACGACGATCGATGCTAGTGCGGTGGTTTGTGGTGTTCTACATGAGAAACATTGTCAAAATGATCGTCATTGTCGGAGTTTCGATGAGCGACGAACTAATAATTTTGGTTCCACTTGTACAACTTACCCGTATCTGTAGACGTACCCAGTACACAGTACGACTAGGATGTAGCGAACGATTGGAACATACATGTGTTTCACATCAAGATTCCTATCTTGACTCAGTCGACTTGATGTTTTCGTATTTGTGGGCTGCTTTTACGTAACGGTGGGGACGAGCATTTTACATGAACGAGAAGTCAAAACTTCTAGTTTTCGTGAAATGTGATTAGGCTGATGCTTACGGTACACAAAACTCTTCAACAAAAACAAAACTCATTGCGAGTTCCGTGAAATAGTACGGTCCTTATCCACACAAAACTTCCCACGAAACTTCCAGTCAGTTTCGTGAAGCCGGGTTTGTTCACGAAATATCACGAAACAGAAATGCAGTTTTGTGATTACTCGGAGCTACACAAAACTTCCATTTGATCGTAAACTTCACACCGTGCCATCACTCCTGCTGATGCGACAGTAATATCAAAGTCTCCTCTCCTCCTCCTCTTGTTGCTAAGGAAGTGCTGCAAACGACACTAGTAGGCATGACCATCATCATCAAGTCATATTTCGTTTACTTCAAAGTGTACTCACCAGTGCAAATGATGAATTTGCAGACGATGAGCGCACGGTTGATGAATCAGCCTGCTACGACGATGAGGGTGCCTTCAATGATGAGCGCTTCCAAGAATATCTTGACCGACAAAGAGATGAAGATTTGGCAAAGATCAAGGTCAGAATCCTTCTCATGCAAATGTTGGAAGAAGCAAATGGGTTGACCGATGAGTCACTTGAAAGCAAACGACCACTGAAGAGACGCCGTCGTATCAAGACATTTATTGACCCAAACACTAGTTTGGCTCGTCCAATTACAGGACCCAAAGGTGGATGATATGCAATGGAATAAGCAATTTCAGAACAGATTCCGACTTCCCTACAATTCGTTCCTGGACCTCTTGCATCAGATAGATGAACTTGAGAATGATCCAGATGTAACTGATCCTTTTTTAAGGTGGCGAAATTATTCGAAAGAAGACTCCTCAAAGAAGAAGAAGGTGAAAGTGTCGCCGATTCCATTGCTGGTCTTAGGCAGTCTTCGTTATCTTGGACGTGGGTGGACCTTCGATGATCTCGAGGAAGAATCCACATACATTGCCAGGGACGTACATCGTGTCTTCTTCCATAAGTTTGTTGAGTTCGGTGCAAAATTCCTTTATCCAAGATACGTCACTCTTCCCTCCACACTTGAAGAGTTGAAAGAATGTGAACTTGAGTACCAAAAAGCTGGTTTTCATGGATGCATCGGAAGTACCGATGCAACTCACATCAACATCGACAAGCTCAGCTTCGGTGTTCGCCAAGCGCATCTTGGTTTCAAGTCAAAGGGAACAACAACACGAACGTACAATTTGACAGTCAACCACCGTCGGAGAATACTCCACTCTACATCTGGACACCCCGGTAGATGGAATGATCGCACGCTAATAAAATTTGATGGCTTGATGGATCAGCTCAGACGGGGTCACTTTAATTCCACCATGAGCTTCGAGTTACAGACGCAGACAGGTGACAGTGTAACTATTAATGGTTGCTACGTCATTGTTGATAATGGTTATCTACAATGGTCTACAACTGTACCACCACACAAGAGCTCCTCGAATCGCTCCGAGCTTCGATTTTCGCAACGGTTGGAATCCATTGCCGCCTCTGTAAATGACTTTCCGCCTCCAGCGAGTGCGGGCGAATCATATGCTGCAAACGCGATAAGAGACTGCAATTCCATTAAGAGCTTCTTGCTCACATTTGTTGGAGTGCTGCGGGCCTTCTTCTTAGATGAAGGCACAGGCACTAGCGCAGATGTTGGTGGATTAGACATGGTGCAAAATGCCGAGATAGATACTGGATATGTTTGTTGAAATGTAAATCACGCACTTGTACAGAGCTCCGAGTATTCACCTACAGCGTTCTACGACATTAATATCAGGTATTAGTGTATGTATACCGAAGGTTCCAATTATATTTTGTTTACGGTAAGGAGGGTTCATGCAAAACTTCCATAAAAAATTCTCAAAAGTTCTGTAAAAATTAAAAATCAGTTTTGTTTTCTGTAAGCATTGGCCTTACGTGACGGTGGCCCTCACGTCGTCATATCTACGCTATATTCCTTATTGGAAAATCACTCCGGTTTCTAGACCCCACCACGTCCAAAACCGTCTCCCCCACCAATAAATCAGCTGTCCGACTACTCGGAATATCTGTCCACTTATCTTTCGCGGACGGAGCGCCGACTTCTTGATGGGTTGGAACAAATTGCCTCTGATGTACAAATATGGAGGGCTTTTCGATCGAAATCACGTCTACACTTAGCTTCAGACGATGGATCTGCTTGTTCTTATTTCGACGATTATAAAATGAAGAATCGAACAAATTACAGCCCCACGAATCGTCCTTCAAACTTCCATATCAAGTCAACGGATCATATGGGTAGGTCACAACTCAAACGAAGTCACCGCGTCCATCAGTGCGGACACTGCAAGACATTCTTCACCACAACGACGGTACACTCAAGGTGCTGAAGTATACAATAACAGATATCTCCAGGACACCGTTGCAGGGTCTTTTAGTGTGATAATTCACTACAGTAATCCACTTATCACTACATATAACTGAACGTGCATCTTGCGCCCGAAACTTCCTCATCCGGTATTCTTGATATCGATGTAGACACACATTTCCTCTTCACAAAGTCAATAAAATTAAGATGCTGCAACACAACGTGGTGCTGTATTCTACACAAAAGCCTCTCATGGCCTGGTATCGAGTACTCCGGTGGTGAAGTTCATGGTATCAAATGCCGCGGCTCTACAACTGAAGCCTGAAGGGGCAGTTCCGCTTACCTCCACGGACATACTGTATTGTTTTCGAATGCAAAGATCGACGTTGATGGGCCCACTCGACAATACGAACTCATCGCCAGCGTTCAACTTGACGCCCAAAACATCGTCGGTGAAGTTTAGCAACTCGTTCTGTGGGTCAAGGTTTTGGATCGCCAACATACTCTCGAGGGAAACGACAAAATCTTGATAAGAACTCGTGACGGTGAAGTCGTACGAGACTGAAGTGATGCATTGCTGGTATCCTTGTGTTGCGCTTGAAAATCCTTCAAGCTGAAGAACTCCGAAACGATCCTTCAAGAAGGTAGCTTCAGAGCAAGTTGTGGAGATGATCATCGTCTCACGAATATTCTCGGGGGCGGGCGTTCCATCGTAGACCATCACATTAACGGCAGCATGGAATGGCGAAAAGTTGGTAATGTTAAAGTAATCGCCAACTTTGATAGAACCATCGAAGTATTTAAAGCCCTCGTTGTCAATGATGATCATGTAAACCTCAGCTCCAAGACTATCGGAAGACGGAGGGCCATCAAAAAAGTCTTCGCAGCTGAAGAAATTGGGATCATAGGCATTATTCGAGTCAAGGCAGTCACCTCCATTGAATCGGAATGTCAGCAGCGTCGAGGTATCTGTGCATTCTGCTGGATCAATGTTGATGGAATTACAGTCCTCGTATCTTCCACCCTGTGGATCAGCAGGATCAATTGGTGGGATGCATGTGGCCACAACTGCACACTCAAGGCTTGGTGGAAAAGTGACAGGGGTAGGATGAGCGGTCTTGTTGTAAGAAGCAGGACTTTCGGTCGAAACGAGGCTTGGCGACACTTCAAGAATCGGTTGCCCATTCGGCGCTGTGGACGGAAAAGCACTTGGAGGAGTCTGTGATGACTCATTTCTACTGTCAGCGCTTCTACCTTTCTTCCCAACACTAGCTCTTCCTTTCTTCCCACCCTTTTCAAGTCCTCCTTCATTATCGCCCTCTTCATAGTTGCCTTTCTTGCCTCTCTTTTGAGGGTTCCCTTTCCTGTCGCCCTTTCCAGAGCTGCTCCCGGTTTCAACAGGTTCCAATAACACTCTTTGAATGTCAAACGGGATCCTGTCGCGGTGGCTTTGACTGTCCGACAAATCTTTCTTGCTATCCTTAAGGTGAGCCGATGCAAAAGACGTGGGAATCAGACCGCAAAGGGCCAACACTACGGCGATCAGTGACGCCTTCATTTTATGTTGTGTTCGTTGAGGTGGAATAAATGTGGCGTCGCTTCTATCTAATATCTGTCTGTTCTGACGCTCCAGGCTATCTTGACAAAAGTTGCGCGGGGAAGTCCAACCTGTTTTGATGAGAGAAGATGAGGTTGTACGCTTGAAAAAGAAACGTTACAGATTTCAGATTTGTGAGTCAAAGCACTGAAATCGAAACTTACATGTTTTATGGAGTTCACGTCTACGCGTCTACGCGGATCTTGGAGAGGTTTGACGTTGAACAGTTCTGCAGTACGAATGGGACGTACCTGGTATACATACTTGTACCAGGATTGATATACAGTTACAAATGGACGGCCGGCTCGTTTTTTCACGTCTGTCTTGTGTTACTATGATATGTACGATACCGAATTTTGACGCGAAACATGTTCAATTTCAATCTCCATCTTGACTCGTGACTCGTGACGGAGAGAAGTGACGGTTGGACTTCGGGCTAATCAAATATATATGGAAACATCTGAAGCAGAGTCCTGCACTGGGTGCCCATAACCAGTACCGACCCATACCCATGGATAATGGGAGGGTACCAGGTATGGTATGGGCACGACCAACCACTGGTGGGGGGGTATGGGTGGTCTGAGGTCTGAGGTCTGAGGTCTGAGGTCGACTGCACAACGCGTGGGTGTGGGTAATGGGTGGGGGTCCAACCTTCCCACACGAATCGACCGTTGCACTCCAGTACTCCGAGTAGACAGTAGCTATTAGCTATAGAGTGCTCCAGTACCTTGTACTGTAGTGACTTCACTAGAAGCGTGCTATATGCTATATTACGCGGAGTGCGTACTGTGCTCGCGTGTTCAGGCATACTGCTTGTCGTTATACGAATTGAGTGGACCAGTCAAATGATGAGGGATGCAGTCCCTTTGGACAACGGCAACGGCATATCAATAGATTGAATGCATCAATGAACAATGTGACTCAAGAACAACAACACAATTGATTGATAAAATGACAACGAAACCAACAATGATGGCAACAACTTGACGGAAAAAGACAAATGACAATTGACTCAGGTGATTAAGGTTTTGGTGAAGGGGTTAGAATGGTGTGCAAGTAGGATTGATACAATTTTCTACAGCAGACTGTCTGACTGTGACTGCAAAACGCGTTCTTGTGGAAGATTCTGGGAGCTTTTCTCATGGGGCAGAGGGAGTAGAATCCTATAAACTTAAAAATAGGGGATAAAACAATTTTACGTATTTTTCAGCCACTTCACAAAATAGTATAATGACCCTCTATTACAGCAGCTTCACATTTTACTACTCCAGTATATCACAAATATAGATTTCACTATTACAATATTAGTATGTATGCTTTGTGCCAGTATTACTAAATCACGTGTATTTGCCACTAAATCACATTTTGTCGCCTGCCTTTGCCACTTTTCCATGGAAGGTGGTGTGGTACACCATACACTGTACTGAGCATAAAAATGATGAATGTTCACACCATGTCTCTGTGATCTTGTTCCCACTGCTTTCATTTCTAATTTTTGACTTCCAAGTCATCATCTGCTTGGAACTTCATCATCATCAAGACTCTTTAGTGATATAATTTTCTTTAGAAGTACTTCATCAACAAATTTGTGTGATTGTAAAGGCTTTTGATGATGAGTGTGGCACAATTTATCAAGGGGCACTGGTATCATACCTCAATTTCTGGTATGCAGTGCGACACACTAATTTCGTCATCACACTCCGACGCTCTTGCACATTGTTGCACGTTCAAGTCTACAGTACTGGAGTATGATACTGTCATTATCAGGGACGGTATCGGTATACCGAGTCCTCCAGGACTGTAGGCAGTACTAGTACTCGCAATTCGGCATATGGGCAGTCTCGTACGATGACGAACGGACAGCTCCCTGATGTAGCAGTGCTGAGGTGCTGAGTGCTGAGGTGCTGAGTGCTGAGGTGCTGAGGTGCTGAGGTGCTGAGGTGCTGAGGTGCTGAGGTGCTGAGGTGCTGAGGTGCTGAGGTGCTGAGGTGCTGAGGTGCTGAGGTGCTGAAGTGCTGAAGTGCTGAAGTGCTGAAGTGCTGAAGTGCTGAAGTGCTGAGTGCTGAGTGCTGAGTGCTGAGTGCTGAGTGCTGAGTGCTGAGTGCTGAGTGCTGAGTGCTGAGTGCTGAGTGTAACAACCTTTGTTCCTTTGTTGCAAGCTACATGTACTGTACCTGGTACATGTACATATACTATGGAATTGTATGTTTGAAACTGATATTATACCAGTGGTATAATACAGCTGTATTATACCACCTGGTTTTGGAATTGTATTTTAAAATGTATTTTATATTACTTTTTAGGGTTAAGGTTGTACGATTACTATATGATGTTTTCTGAGCTTCAAACTTCAAATGCTTTCGACACAACATCAAAATACCAACTTTTCCTTGTGCAATTGCATTTGGTCTAGCAAAGATTTCCCGGCATAGACGGCATAGTTGATCAAACCACTCAAACCTGGCTAAATGCGAGCACTGAAGGGTGGTTTTCCGCCTATTGTGGGCAAACCCTAACCCCAGTGTACGTAGCATGGTAGTAGTCTACTCCGTACTGTAGTGTAGTGCTGTTTGACAGTATTCGTGTGATCGGTACGCGAGTACTGGCCGACGGTAGACTTAAGGTTAGTAGGACCTAGAAGTCTGCCGTCGGACTTGACGGGAGAGGAAGCGAACGTGATGGATCGTCCAGCTTTGGGCGTAGGAGTCCTGAAGATGTGGACCATGATGGTAAATTTGTTGTTACAAATATGTAGAAGATGTAGAACTAAGTAGTAAAGGCCTTTACTGTTTTTGGTTTGTGGAAATTATAAGTTAAAATGTAGATGAAAAATGAAAGTGAGATCTCCAATATTAGTTGGAGTCTCACAAAAGTTATGTTGCTTTAATCCCACTTGTTGAGTGGTGTTTGAGTTATGAATCCCATAGTAAAGTTGTGTTGTCAATAAAATTGACAACATAACAGATTTGAATACTTAGGAAACTCAGGGCAACATGATTTAAATTCCTTGTGTGGTCGCGGGATCCAGAGTTCTGATTCGCAGAACTACTGGCACGAGTCACGGACAGACGAAGGAAAATAAAGGACTGTCTACCGTATTACCGTATGGTATTTAACCTTACAGTAATTACGAGTGACAGTGTGACAGAGTGACAGTAGATCTCTAACACCCCTCTTGGATCAGATCTCTGGTCCCGGTGATGAAAGCATGTGGTCGGGAGAACACAGAAGATCTTGGTGAGGTGAGGATCAATTTTGCCGGAGTGTTGAGTCTTGGTGAGGATATCGGCAAGTTGGGAGTCACAGGGAATCCAATGAAGTTGGTGGATGCCGTCTTGTTGGCCTTGACGGACGAAGTGGAAACGGCGTTCAATGTGGCGAGTTTGCGAGTGAGTTTGCCATTCTTGGCGATTTGAACAGTTGCTTCATTGTCAATCATGAGGATGGCAGGGATAGAAGGGAGACGTTGAGTGGTTTCACGCCATTGTTTGGTGCCAAGATAGAGCATATCATAGAGAAGCATTCGGATGTGAGCGGTGGCCATGGTTGCGGAACATGCAGCCATATATTCAGCTTCAGAGGTAGACATGGCAACAGGTGTTGGCATGGTAGAATTTGCTTCAATAAGAGCACCATTGTAGAAGATCATGTATCCAACAGTAGATCGGCCAGTATCGGGGCAGTCTTGCCAGCTGGCATCAGAGAAGACAGTGAGATCAGTGTATGGAATGCGATGATGGATGCAGATGTCATAGATGGGGTTTGAAGTGCCATCGGGATAGAATTTGAGGGCATAGTAGGGCGACGTCGGAGGTAGCCAATGAGCCAGGTGAGAGCTCGAAAATCAGGTATGCCAGGAGAGATGCATGCTTTAGCAAGTTTGCAGACAGCAAATAGGATGTCAGCTCTTGTGTTGTATGCTAGGTAGAGGAGAGTGCAGACAGCAGAGCGGAACGGAAGGCGTTGTTGCTTTTGTTCGACGAGAGTCAGGTCGGAGGCGGTTACGGGCGGTTATCCTTGCTGAAAGTATAATCAGGAGGGAAGGAGTATCTCTTTCTGGGAATTCGAATTTGGATCGTATCGTTGAAGAGTATTCAAAACATAGCGGTGCTGGTCGAGGGTGTAGCTTGAGTCGGAATGTTTGTGGATACGCATTTGTAGGAACCATTGCGCAGGGCCGAGGAATTTGACATCAAAGCGATTGCGGACGGAATCTTCAAATTGTTTTTCGATGGAATCGTTGCTTCCAGCGTAGAGCATATCGTCGACGAAAAATAGTAGGCGGAGCCATTGATTGTGTTTGTCGTATCGGACAAAATAGGACGGTTCGGAAGGAGACTGAATAAAGCCTTGGGAGTAGAGCCATTCCGAAAATTCAATGTTCCAATATTTGCCGGAGTAGACGAGACCGTAGATTCCTTTGTTCAGTAACATTGGGAGCCAAAGAATTTAGCGTATTCAGGGAAGTGATAGGCGTATTCCAATGGCAGTTTCACAAGTGGCGAATAACTTTGGCTTGGAGGTAGGCACCAATGAAGTCAGCACTCTTGACACTTCTTCTGGATGCACAGATGGTTGCAATGAATAGCTTGACCCCTCTTGCAGATGCACAGGGTGACCAGGTGTCTTCATACATGAGTGGTTCAACAGGTATAGGTTTTGGAGTGCCAGGTGAAGAGGTAGCAGATTCAGCAATTTCTTGACGTTGTTCAAGGAGTCGTTGTTGGTTGATGGCTTTAACTCTTTTCAGGAGACGTTTCTCCAGGTCGCCACGGGCGACAAGGCGAGCTTTTAGTTTGTCAAGTTTTCCAGATGCAGTTTGTTTTGCTTTGAGCACAAGTTTGACTGGGATAATGAGTTCATCTTTGTGTGGGGTTTGTCCAAGGATGAAGGTATCATGGTCAATGAGGTTCTTGATTTCCATTTTGATGGCATGTAACCAAGCGTTGCGGACATCATCATCAAGTTTGAGGACAGCTTTCAGAGATTGTGGTTCTGGAAGGTATTTGTCCACAGGTTCCTGGGGGTTGGCTTGTGAATTGTTGCTGGGAGGTTGTCAATTGTCATCATGGCAGAGTGAATGGGATCAATAGTTGGTAGATCTTCATTGCATTCTTGGAAGTAGATGGTCATCATCTTGTGGAGTTGGGAATGATGTTGTTGATGGGTGACAAAGTTGATTTGATGTGGTGTGGGTGGTGTTGGACCATGTTGGATGATTGCTTCATTGTAATGGTCAGCATGGGTTGGGTTAGGCATGGTTCCAGGTGGTTGTTCATCAGTATTGTCATCAGTTGATTCAGGGATGGCAGTCAGGGAGGGCAGTGGATTTGTGTCATCAATGAAGGTTGATGGTGGATTGCCAAGGTTGGCTGCAGATCCAGTTTGGTGAAAAGTAGATGGTTCAGAGTTTTCAGGAGTGTTGCAGAGTCCATTTGGGTTAAATGGGAGCGGATGGGGACGGCTCCAGCGAAGGGTTTGGAATCAAAACATAGAGCTGAATTGAAGTCTTCATCAAAGTAGGCATCGCGGGTGATGACAAGGCTTTGGGGTTGGTCAGGGAGTAGACTAGCCAGCCTGCGGAGTTGTCAGGAAACCGAGGAAAATTCCGAGAGGCTCGTTGGAGTTGTTGCTTGTATGTGATAAGCTTGTTGCGGAAAGTTGGTTCATAGCGTTTGAAGAAGGTAGGACATCCAAAGACACGAAAGTTGGCAATGGAAGGCTTGCGTTGGAAGCTGTATTGATAGGGAGTTGTTGGGTTGCCATCTTGATCAATAACATTCTTGGCAGGGCAGACATTTAGGATTTGAACTGCATAGGCATGGGCATGATGGAAGAAGGCACCTCCAAGTCTTGCATTGTTGAGGAGAATGTTGGCAGTGTTGTGGACTTCACGCCATTTTGCTTCACAAATACCATTCATTTCTTGATGTTCAGGGGCTGCAGCTTCAACTTTGATACCAAGTGAGGTGCATTCAGAGATGAATTTTGTTGATGTAAAAGCAGATCCAGCATCAGTGCGGATGAAACGGACGGATTGGGTGCGGCCAAGTAGTTCTGTATCAGTCAGCCATTGCTTCAGAGCAATAAGGATGGAAGTTGTGCTTTCAGTTGGAAGACCAATCCAACCTGTTAGTTTGCCTGGGGTTGTGACAATAAACAGATAGGCTGAGTAGTTGGAATTGGTGGTGAGACCATAGCGGAAAGGATTGCGCATAAGGTCAAGATGAAGGCGATGGAAGGGTTCTGTGCCTTGGCGTTGAGGCGTTTTGTTTCTGGCGCGTTTTTGACTGATGGAAATGCGGAGAGGCCAGGAGTTGTGGTCAACAGTAGGTGTGAGTACATGATCATTCCATGTTTGGTGAAGGGATCCAACCATGAGATTTCGAAAATTGCGGTAAGCAAGTCGTCGATAAATCAGTTCCAAAGGTAAGGCAGTGACTGAGCGGCGTTGATCAGTGTCAATGGGGGTTGTAGTGTCATCAAAGTGTTGCTCTTCTGGTTCAGAGTCAAGGTCAAAGGGAACTTTGGGGTTGGAAGTGGTTGAAAAGGCTTGGTGTGGATTTGGTGCTTCTCTGGTGATAATTGGCCAAGTGTAGGTGGAGCCATTTGGGAGTTGAATGGTGGTAGCTCTGTTCTTGATCAGGACACTGAAATTTTGAGTGCATGATAGAGCAGTCAGGGAGAGTAGTCTGTGACTTAGGCCTTCAACAAAGTAGACATCAGTGAGACCTAGGATGGATTTGAGGCCATCATCAGTGGTGAAGTGACATTCAGTTGTGCCTTTGTGGGTAGACATCTTGGTGCTGCCATCAGCTAGGGAGATTGGGACACTGCAGGGTTCAACATCACTGAGGTCGCTGAAAAGTGGTGTGTAATGGCTGGTAGCACCACTGTCAGGTAGCCAGTTTGCAAGGAGTGGGGGACCAAATCTTTGGTATGGTGATTGGGGGTCATCAGGGAAATAAGCTGTGGCTCCAGAGTTGGGAGGAGCATGGTTGGCAGTTGGAAGATAATCTCTATCAAGTAGAGGTTGATTGATAGGCATCTGAGGTAGAGTGGGATTGGGCCATGGGATGTTGTCTTGTTGATCATCAAGTTGATCAAGGGAGGAAGCTTTGAAAGCTTGGTGATGGTATCTTGAATGATTTTGGGAGTCTTGACTAGAGTCAGTAACAAAGTAAGCGCGTTGTTGATTGCGAGGAGCAGCGTTTTCATTGTTGGTTGAACGTTGCGGGTTGGATGCGCGATTGTTTTGGTTGGATCTTGGGTTGGTACAGTTGCGCGAATAGTGGCCGAGGCGTCCGCAGTTATTGCAGACGATGGTAGCTGCGTTGGATGCAGAGTTGCGCGATTGATTGATGTTAGATCCATTGGGTGATGGTCGTTGATTTGGATTCAACGTTGGTCGGAAAGGTGGTCGATTGTTCCGTTGGGGTTGGTTGGATGGGCGAGGCGAAGGAGGTGGTGGGCGACGTTGATTCGGGTTGTTGAAAGGTGGTCGCGAAGGATTTGTAGGAGGTCGGAACGGGCGCGAATGGTTTTGCGGTGGTCTCGGTGGATGACTTCTGTTTTGATTGTTGCCATTAGGGTTTGAATATGGGCGAAGGATGGAGCTGAAAGCTTGTTGTTGACGTTGTGTGAAAACACGATGGGTAGTTTGGGGTGGCGCGATTGAAAATGGTGAGATTGTTGACGGGTAGAATGTGCGTGCTGATTGTAGTTGCGTTGATTCTGAGACGGTAGTGTGAGACCACGGGATTCGTCAATGTTGAGGAGATGGCTCTCAAGTTCGGCGAATGGTGGCAGAGCTTCGTCGTTTAGTTCAGCTCGACGGATATCGGCGTCGAAGCGTTGATAAGATGCGGCGTAAAAGGAGTGCTTCCACCACGAACGGTGCGTTTGATGAGTTCGGCGTCGGTGTTGGGGATTCCAGCATGATAGCAGTCGCGCGTAAGGATGCGGATGCGGTTAAGGTAAGAGGTGGCGACTTCATGATGTGGTTGTTTGATGGAACAAAAGGCTTCGCGAGTTCGCTCGACGTGATCAGGAGTTAGCGGTGCACAATGGCGTCGTAGAGTAAGAATCGCGGTGCGGGCGTCTGGTGGGCCATCAATGATGTGTTTTTGGCAAGGGTCGCAGACGTTTGTAAAGATCAGGTTGTAAAGTGCGGTGCCGACAAATGGGTGTGAATAAGAGACTTGTTTCGGCCAAAGATCAAAGACTTGGCGCGTCCACGGGAAATGTTGCAAACAATTCGAAGGTTGTCGATGAAGGTGTTAAAATGGCGGCGGCGTGCGAAGGTCGGTTGGGTAAGCCAATTTGCGAAGGTTTGCATTTTGGCGTACTTCAAAGCGTCTTGGTTAGATCTTCAATTGGGGATAAGTGAAGTCGGTTCGCGTGGAGGATGTGAGTGCGTCAGGCGATGTCTGCTGGATGTGTTTTGGCTCTTGCTCTGAGTCATGATCGGTGTCGTCGTCAAAGAAGGTGTCGACAGTTGGTGGGTATGCAAAGGTGGCATGGGTCGCCTGGCGCGGAGTTGGGCGTGCGGAAGCGAGTTTTTGAGTTTCTGGAGGAGTTTGGTGATCATTTTCAGAATTGGCCGTTTTTTGTGTAGATTTGGTAGGTTTCGTATTGGGAGGTTGAATAATTTTGCTTTGTTGAGTTTGGGGTTGCGAAAGATTTTGTGACGGATTTGGTGGTTGAGGGTTCGAATTCCGGGGTGGTAAGTTTTTGGAAGGTATAATTTTGGGCGTCGTCGAAAAAGTTGTTGAAATCGGAGGTTGTGGGTTCGAGTCGGTTGTGGCCGGATCGTGAGGTAATTTTACGTTTTTGGCGTGAGAATGCCTGAAAATGCATCGGAAATGCGTTGAAGAGGGCCAGAAGTATGTTTTGCAGTTGGAGGTGAATTCGAGGGTGTTTTGGCTTGTGAACTGCTTGTTTCGGGCAAGTTTGGTGGTGAAATCGTGAGATTTTGTTGCGTTCCGGGTAGTTGTTGAGTTTCTTGTGTGTAATCGGTGTACGTGGTTTCTGCGTCGGAAATTAGCTGTTGGGAGTGAGTTTCCGTGCTGTTCGCATCGTTTTGCGTTGGATTTTCGCTGGTAGTGTCACTTTGTGTGGGATTTTCGCTGTCGGGGTCGTCGTGCGCGAAAACTGTAGTTTCAGGTTCGTTTGCTGCAAGATTTTCGTTTTGTGGGTCGTTTTGTGCAGAAATTTCGTGCTGGGGGTCCGGGGTTCGAGTCGGATCGGAAAATAAAGCGGAACGGCGAGTTTTTACAGCAAGACATGCGAAATGTGGTCCAGAAAATGTAGTTTTATCCTGTTGGAAGGTAATTATGTTGTTACTTGTAACTAATTCCATCTGATTGGGACAGCCTAGGCTATCACAGATAGAAAAAGGTAAGTAACCAGCATAACAACCAGGATAAGACAGACATTGTAGACTAGACTCACCATTGTAGCCATTGGCTGAAAAGGGTGAATCAGGTCCCATTTGATCAATGAATGGAAACTCAGGATGAGACTCTTTCTCATTATAATAATAAGAAAGATGATTGTTGAAAAGTTGGATCTCAGGGTCACGGAGGGCATCAATGAGATGTGGCAATGCCCAGGCTTGATAGATGGATTCCTCAAGTGGACCAGTTGTGAAAACTGGTATCATGCGAATAGCCAAGGAAAAGGGGACCGTTTTGGGATCGCGAGCGACGTGATACTTACTGGAATCAGGGTGGCGACGCAGGTTAGCGGCGCTGGTTGGAATCCAGTCGGGGTCGCCAATGTGATAGGAAAGAATTGGTTTGGCAAGTTGGGCTTTGAACAAAGCTTGGACTGACAATCTGTTGTAGGGTTCTCCATCTCTGTTGCTGATGATTGGTTGTTGATCATGGTTGAAAGTGGTGGGGAAGATTCCTGCTCTTGCTGTAGGTTTAGCAATCTCAGTTGATGAACCATTAGAGTAGGAGTTGGACGCAAGTGGGGAGCCTTGGAACATGATAACGTGGGGAGGAGGATGGTTCCTGGGGAGAATGCCGGTCGGGTCCTTTGGATTCACAAGTTGCGCAACTCGGTAGAGGATATACTCGAAGTGCGGAAGGAAGTCAATCGAGAAGTTGATGCCGTTGGTAGGGACTGGAGTGAGGTCAGAGTAGACATCCATGTAGTAGGTTTCCTCATTTGCTTCAGTTGGTTGCAGGGTAAACAGTTGGAGGAAGTCCAGAGGTTGGCAGACCACATAGTTGATTGCAAGTGTGTCATCATTGACATCATCAAGATCCAATTGAACAAGGGAGGGCCTGGTAATCATGGGGAAGCAGGTTGCAAAGTTGGACAAGAATAGATCTGCAGGTGGAAGGTTGCCAATATGGAAGCGGTTGTTGGATAATTCTGGTTCCCTGATCGTCGTCGCGTCTTGCGATTAATGAGACCATGTTCGAATAAGGCAAGGCGGATGATTGTCTGGGCAGTTCGCAAGGCAATCGATCGTTGTTCCTCGTCGTCCAATCGAAAAGAATTCGTGTATGCGACAAGATAGGGATTCGCGCGCGCGAAATTCAAGTCCACGCGAAACATTTTCCGGTAGCGTTTCAATCCGCGATAAGGAATGCAAAGGTAGGGAAAGATCGGCTTCAAAGAAGGCATGGTTAGCAAAGCGGGGAGCGTCCGAAAAGTAGTGGTATCAGGAACAAACTTAGAGCGGCGGCGGTAGACTTGATATCTTTGCGATCTGGAACAAGTGTTTCGGGTAGAGGTCGTGTTGGCGAAAACCGTGTCGGTGGTAGGTGCTGTGGCGGTGGTGGGTTATGTAGTAGAGTCGGAGCGCGTAGATGAGTCCGACAGCACATGTCGTTTCCATCGGGCAGTAGGGAGGGTTTTCGTAGAAGTCGCGGGTGATGTCGTAGTATTTATCCGGGATGCCGAAGGTCAAAGGAGCGTTGTTCGTCTGTGTGAAATGCTGGGTTAGCAAGTTGGTAGCGCGGTTCAGAGTGTGAATCATGCCGAGTAGGTAGAACTTGTCGTCGCGGGAATACAGAGGAGTTAGGACTTGGCATCTGGTGTCTGAGAGTGATGTGGCGCGATATAGGCTTCATGTCGGATGACGTGATGTCGCGAATGTGATGAACTTCCGGTGGAGCGGCGAAAGTTGAGACAGAAAGCTGCAATAGTGGTGCTGATTTCGATGCAAAGCGGTAGGTCGCGTAGATGGATGGTACCATTCAGTGGGTCGTCCAGCGTAGCTTCTGAGAACATCAAGGCCGACGATGGATGGTGAGCTGGGTCCTGGAACATTGCATAAGGGCGGTGGTGAACTGGGGCAAGAGGATTCAAATGCCTTAGGGGTGGTTCAGGAAAAAGTGGGGGTAGCATCCGGACTGGTTGTTGAATTGTTGTGTCGGGTAGCTCATTAAGTGCCTCCAAAATTGGGTTAGTTGCACTTTCTTCCACAAATTCCTCTTCAATGCTTTCAATGATCATGGGTTCTGGCATGATTTCAACTTCTGGTAAGACTTCAGGGTCAGGAACAGGGTCAGAAGCAGGGTAAAGTTAACAGATGGCTTAGTTGGTGAATTATCACTGGGGAGTAATAATTTTCACCAACATCAGCACAATCAGAGTCAGGGAAGAGGGTAAATCTTCCAATTTGATAGGAACAGGATGCTGGACACTCAAGGAAGTGGAGGAAAGGCTGGGATCAGTGGGATTGTGGGCTCTGTAGGCACACTGGGGTGGACTGGATTGGATCGCCGTACCGTCCACGACAGTAAACTCGACAGTATCATCATCATCACAGTACGATTCCAAGGCCTTTTCTTCAGCAGTTAGGGGCCGCGTGGTGCAAAGTGGACAAAGGGTCGATATCAAACGAGTCATCGGTAGGCGAAGCGGGCTGGGAAAATGGTCGAGTGGATGCGTCATCGGCAGAATGGTCATTGACGTTGGGACGCGGGGACGGTGTCTCAGGATAACACGGACTGTAAATACGGCGGTTGTCGGGGGACTGTGGCGCTGACGCGAAGGGAGTTTGGACGGAATCCGGAGTTTCGGCACAAAAATTACGAGTCCCGAGTTCAGCACTGCGGTCATGACACGTCATAGTTTTCGTTCGCGAGGCTGCAGAGTTGTCGACGTCCACCAATACGCGCGGGGGCGAGGGAAAATTTTGAACAGTCATTTCTCGAGAACCATCTGTCGGAATTCGCTCAAATTTGGCCAGGATGTCGACCATACGGTGTGCTGGCGGCACGGAGTGTGAGTTTCGTTGCCCGATTACGCTGCGAACGAGGATGAGCAAATCAAGAATGGGCATCAACTGTTCATCTCCAGTCATCTTGATGGCAATTATGACAAGGTCTTCAAGGTCCTCATGATGCTGTAGAAAGCCAGTAAACTCAGTGAGGGTTGGAGCATAACCGAAGGAAGCAATTCTGTGGGTAAAAGTGGCGATTTCTGACTCCAGGCCAGGATGACTGGGGTGGATGAGTGTGGGAGGTTCTTTGGATTCTCCCTGGCACTGTTGTTGCTTTCTGGCTGAGGGAGGCTGATGCTTTGATGGTGAAGGGTGGAATGGAAGGTTGAAAAGATGAGCAAAGAGACAGTCATGGAGATCTTTGCAGGTCTTCTGAAGGGTGGTGAAGCCAGATGGATTCATGCACCCGGGAGCTTGAAAAATTGGATTGTGAGCAGGTTGGGCAAAGTTGGTCAAGGTGGTAACTTTTGCGGTAGGAATGCTTGGAGTGTTGGCTCTGGACTTGTAGGTGAGCGTGGGAGGCGAATTTGGAGCTTTCTGGGGCGTTTTCAAGTCGTTCGTATCATCGGTGAGATCGATTACGTTGTGTTTGTTGGGGTTAGTGCGGCGCTTGGCGGCAGTAGTAGTGTGCTCCTCTGTAGTAATAACATCAGTAGGTCCAATGTTATTGCTCATAACATTGGTAGATGCAGCAGGTAAGGTAGTTGGACCGTTTTTGTTTGTAGTTTCGCCCATTTTGTTGTAGGAGTTGCCCATGGTAGTTGTGGTTGTAGTGGTCTGCATCTTTGCAGCCTTCTTGGTGGTAGAAGTAGCCCTGTGGCTAACTTTAGTGTCCTGCTGTGGTGGAGCTGCAAAAGCCTGCTGCTTGCGCTCGTCGGGGTGGAGGTTGCGATCCTCTTCAATAATATCATCGATGTCGTCGGAGGTTAACTTGCAGACGTCAAAATAGGCGGGACCTTTCTCAGAGGTGCGCCTCTTCTTCTTGTTGTTTGGGAGATCCTGATCGTCATCAGGGTAGTGGTTGGAGAAGGGATGTAACGGACACGGGAGGGCTTGGATTTCTTCGGAGATCCATAGGCTAGGCACCTTTGTAGAGGCGGGATGGGTGGGCGTGTCAGGAGGGACAGGAGATGCGCCGAGTTCGGCGGGGTAGTCGACGTTAGCGTCGAACGCGTCAGGGTTATCGCCTTTGGGGCGGACCTAGAGGGCGAGGGGCAAGGGAGGGCGGAGGTAAGTTCTGCATGGTGGACTTAAAAGTTCTGTTGCCTTCAAGGGTGAGTTTAAATCCGTTGCTGGCGAATCCAAAGGCGAGGAAATTAATAGCAGTTAAGCGTAGGTTCTTAACGGCCGTAGGTAGATTCGACCAATGATCGGAGACATTGGTCGAGTATTTTCCTCGACGGTAGAGCCTTGGACCGGTGGTACGAGGCGAGCAACCATGACAGTATTCGTGTGATCGGTACGCGAGTACTGGCCGACGGTAGACTTAAGGTTAGTAGGACCTAGAAGTCTGCCGTCGGACTTGACGGAGAGGAAGCGAACGTGACGGATCGTCCAGCTTTGGGCGTAGGAGTCCTGAAGATGTGGACCATGATGGTAGATTTGTTGTTACAAATATGTAGAAGATGTAGAACTAAGTAGTAAAGGCCTTTACTGTTTTTGGTTTGTGGAAATTATAAGTTAAAATGTAGATGAAAAATGAAAGTGAGATCTCCAATATTAGTTGGAGTCTCACAAAAGTTATGTTGCTTTAATCCCACTTGTTGAGTGGTGTTTGAGTTATGAATCCCATAGTAAAAGTTGTGTTGTCAATAAAATTGACAACATAACAGATTTGAATACTTAGGGAAACTCAGGGCAACATGATTTAAATTCCTTGTGTGGTCGCGGGATCCAGAGTTCTGATTCGCAGAACTACTGGCACGAGTCACGGACAGACGAAGGAAAATAAAGGACTGTCTACCGTATTACCGTATGGTATTTAACCTTACAGTAATTACGAGTGACAGTGTGACAGAGTGACAGTAGATCTCTAACACTGTTTAATACAATATATGGTATAATACAGTAAAATACAGTATAATACCACCTCCATTTCAATAAGTTGTTGAATCCAATTCGATAACAGATACTCGGAGTTCGGAGTACTAGCTAGTAGCTAGAGTAGTACTTGCAGCTAAGGATAAAAAACATGGACACTTGGACGACTAAAATTCCAGTGCGAATTTTTTATGAAACGGTGCGGCATGCGGCACATATCATCGAGTCAATTGTCCACTGCTCCGAATGTTCGTGTATGCAAGTTGAGCACTACTGGTGCTATAGTACAAGTGCTTCTTGGTACTAGGTACTGTACAGTGCGCGAAAACCATTGGATTGTCCGAGTTGCTACTATGAAACCAGTACAGTACCTGGTACTTGTACAGAGTCGAATCCTGAAAACCCAGTCTTGGTTCACGAGTCAGACGAGGCAGAAAGTGTGACAAAAGAGTCGTGATGAATGTGATGATTCACAGATCCGCGATGCTTTCACATCTTGCTGCCGCCAGTTGCAGTCCATCGCGAATGCATGCAAACGCAAACACAGATTCAAAAAGATAAAGCAGATACTCGTACTGTACATGGTAATATACGGAATAGAACAAAACTCACAAGAAGTTGACACGATGAACGAATGGCACGATATGATAAAACACGCAAGTTTCCAGCACGACGCGTTTCCGAATGGACAAGCGTTTACTAGAGTATTATTCTTTGGCTCATAAAACTAAACATCTCACTTCACAAATACGGGTCGAAGCCTAACTCATAACAAGGTACATTCCAATGGTTCGCACATTATTCACTGTGTCGTCGTGTCGTAACAACGTTGTGTTTCACTGATGGCTTGTATCTGTAGCATTACCACGGCCGGCCTGCTTGTCGCACCACAACTAGCTTCTCACTCACTCCCAACTCCATTCCCAACCTCCTGCCCCTATCGCCATGTAAAACAAACAAACCAGCAAGCATGAATTCTCGTTCTCTTGATGTTCCCTAACTTTGCGTGGGGAACTCAAGACGGAAACTCAACCAAAAATCTCAGAGGATCCGACTCGTCCAACAACTCTTTCCTCGCCACCCCTGATGAGCCAATCCACCACCGTCACTTAGCTGCCTGTGGCGGTGGCTCCCGCGGAAACGGCGTCTGTTCTGACGGAACCTGCTGCTCTCAGTACGGTTGGTGCGGAACCACGGCGGAGCATTGCAAAGGTACCGGGGGATCCCCCTGTGGAGGCGGCAATCGAGGTAACGGTGTCTGCAATGACGGCACCTGCTGCTCTCAATACGGTTGGTGCGGAACCACCGCGGCCCATTGCGGTCCTACCCCTCCAGCTCCCACTGGATCTCGTCCAACACCTCCAGCTTCCACTCCAACAGGAGGCGGCTCGTTCCCAATCAACTCCTCTGCTAGAACTCTCACCATCGCGGACGTTCAGGCTGGTCTCGATCGCTACAATTCTCTCCAAGGTGGTAATCAGCGCGCCACCCAGTCCATTGTCGATCAAATCAACGCTGCCACACGAGGATACAGCGTGTATCGCCAACTTGCTCTGGTGGCACATACCATTTGGGAGTCGGGCGGCTACCAGTTCCGCGAAGAGCTGGCTGCCATCAACCCACCCTTTACCAACCGTGCTAACTATCAGGATTGTGACTGGTCGGCGCCTGGGACACAGTTCCCCGCCAACGGCAAGTTCTTCTACGGTCGGGGTTACATGCAGCTGTCGTGGTGTGCCAATTACAGAGCCTACGGTAGAGCCCGCATGGTGAACGGTGACCCCGAGTATTTTTACAAGAATCCTGAGCTAGTCGCAACTACGTATGCGATGGATTCTGCTGCTTGGTACTTCGACAGCAACGTGAAAGACAACAGTGGATCGTTTGGATTGACAACGAAGGACATCAACGGTCAGCTCGAGTGCAATGGCGGAAGCGCAAGGCCAGCCAAGAGATATGCCATTTTTGAAGCGCTTGCCAAGAAGGTCGGTATGACTGGGTATAATTCAGGTGGTTGCTAATAAGCAAGTCAGGAAGCAAGAAGCAGCAAACAGATAGCAAGCAACGAGTCTGGAGACGACCCGAGTCATTTATGTGTCATACAGTCATACAGTGTACCTGTACTCGGTTTATGCTATACTCCAGTAAGAACGTAGAATACGCGATATACGTCAATTGTGTAGTTTATGTAATCTATCCCTATGGTGGGTGATCTTGAAATACGAGTAACGAGGTACGAATTACGACAGTAGCTATGTATCCGAGACCAAGACTACGAGTGCTCGATTGTGGATCATAGGGACACTGTATGATCTACCGGTAGTACTCCATTACAAGGACTGTTGTACTCCTACTAGATACCATATACAGTAGAAAATGTCCGACGGGTTGTAAAAACTTGCTAGAGAGTTGCTACTGTAGTTGCGAGTAGGGATTTTTGGTTATTAGGGTTACAAGAATGTCATCCAGCTCTTCTTTGACGTTACAACTTGCTTTCACATTTCCATCGAATTACTCTTGAGAAGATTTGAAAACATCTTCTCAGCTGCTTTGCCACGGTTGGCTCATTGCAACACAAAACTCGTAATGACAACAGATGGTGATACACGCCACCCGCATTCCGCGCGGTCGAGAGATATGGACACTTGAACCCCTGGGACAATCAGAGCATCACCCATGGGGTATACCAATGCTATCCACCCATAGTCATGGAAACGAGAGCTGTCATCCGCCAGTCGGCGATACTAGGTTGGACTTTGACGCTCGCATTGGATAGGATGCTCCCATTGGATATGCCTGCAGAACTGCCTGAATGACAGCATTGCAGTTATACGCATCAACAGGAGCAGCATTTTTGGAATGATACAACCGCGCCAAGTGGAGTGGCAAGAACCCCAAATCGTCGCAGTACGAGGCCGCATCGACATGACTGTCCAGCAACACATTGACAACACTAAAGTGCGCTCCGTAATGACACGCCAAATGCAAGGCAGTTCGATTCTCATCTTGACAAGTCAATTCTAGACCATAGGGATGTATCTCAGCAAGCTCTGAGACAACTTCAAGTGGGGCCTGGAACATGCAGGCGTAATGAATTGGAAGATATCGCTTCTCTTTGTAGACCGACCACATGATTGATTCCTCAGGGAACAATGAAAGTCGTTCCAGGGCTGCTTCCCACTTTGCCTCACATAAAAGTGAAGGAAGGTTTACGCTTGTTGGATTGTTCACATCGTTCCCAGACCAAAAGGGAAAGCCGCGATCCAACTCACGAACCATTATATCGGACAGGGGATTTCCACTACTTGTCGCGTGGTCCACAGCTGTGAGGCCCTTGCCATCTCGTTCCTCAATGGCTTGCGGATAGGCAGCAAGGAGGTATGTCAATACTGAATAATCACAATCAATGGAGGCACACGCCAGGTGAAGGGGTAGCATCCCCCCACTCGATGCATGCTTGGTAGCATCCTTGAATTGCTGGTGCAAATACTTGACAATCTGAACAGACAAACCACAGGCACATGCCACATGTAGGGCCATCCTCTGGTGTTTGTGTTCTTGATGGTAGACAGCATCCGGTCGTGCTCGGTGCAGGGCTTCCACCACGGCCAACGGAGGATTGTGTTTTAATGCCTCGTGAAGAAATAGATAACGCTCTTGAATATCTGTAGGTTTGCGATTGAGACGATCCATTGCCAACTCCCAATCACCGGCTTGGATGTAATGGAAGAGTTTGTTCGCAATGAACTTGTTGGTCGGAACAGGACGATTGGCAGCTTTGCCGTTCGCTTCCGTTATCCGGAATGAGAGCTTGGACTCGGAACTCCTTCGAAACATGTTGTGCACTCGTCCTCGATTTTGGTTCGCGTACCAAACACTGATTTGATCGTCCGTCGTTTATCTTTAGAAAGAAATCAACTATATCAACATGGCTCTATGATACTGCTCCAGTTCAGTGTGCGACATGCAACAGTTGGACTACCCATCGGGTGAACATGCGAAAGGACGAAAGGACGAATCTGAAATTTTGGTCATACCACATAGAAATGGCTTTGAACCATTAAAATCACTTTGAACCAATACTCGTGGGAAATTCGAGGTCGTTCACACAAAATTAGTCTATTTTTCATTTTTTTACCTCATCTTGTATGACAAAGGTGTTCCTTTGTTGAAGAGGCAGATATGTGTTGCTGCAGAAAACACGAACTTAATAACGCAGTTGTCACACAAATGCATACAGGCGATGGGGTCTCCAGATTTCCCAGAGGCAAGATTTTTCCCACGTCGAGCACGCCCTCCCGGATAATGCAGTATGAGCGTTCGCTGTATCTTCGCATATGTTTGCTAGAAATATAGATTCTTCTTGTCCGACAATCCCTTGTGCAGGGCTCGTCTATTTTGCAAGTAGTACAAAACCTCGTTGAAAATCCTGTACCCGTACAAGTTTTGAGAGCCGAAATCCTTTACGGAACGTGGGAAATAATCCCGACACACGTCTATAATTTTTTGCTCGTGTACGTATACATTTTTATATACGGCTTTGCACCATTATGGCGAAAACGATGCTTGCAATATCATGGCTTGTTATTTAGTATGTTGCTCCCGTATGATAATGATTCCTCAGCACTGTAGATGAAGTCATGAAGGACCTGCTCTCCAAACCTGGGATCGATGAGCACGTATATTGGTGAAGATTTCTCGAGTCTAAACTTGGGGAAATATGAATATATTGGTTCAAAGCCATTTTTATGTGGTACTCCAGTAGCAATCTACCGGGAGTATGAGCATAGAGTTGACAAAATTGATTTCATTACTGGACTACTACTAGTACCGGTACAGTATCATTCCCTACGTTCCCTCATGCAAGTATTTTCCCTGCAGATGGCGGCTTGTTGGTCATAACGTCCATTTAACCTCTCTATGATGAACCATATCATAGCACTACGGTGCTATCGGTAGACTATTACCGGTGTTAAAACCCAGAGCGAAAGGAAGTAGACAAGTGGACTGTGTCACATGATGAAAAGTGTGAGACCGTCGATAGTCATCAAACGAAGGGAGCGTTGGCTGACATGCAGCTTAGCGAAGAGAGCTTACAGGAATGCATCAAACGATGGGCTCACTGTCGACTACGGGTCGCGTTTGGAGATCTCCTCGTGCTGGTGTCGGAAGATATCGTCATCTCGTCGCCTTTCGTTTGGAACATGCTCAGTGGCGTATTCTGATCCCAGGGGTCCGTTGATTCATTCTCTTCCTATCATATTTGATGGTAGAAGATGAACGGATGAAGATTTGGTTTGGCTCACCGGCAGGCATTTGGCTGATAGTCAGACAAAGTCTTGGAGTGTTGTCGGCGCAGTCTTACATAGCAAGACGGTTGTGTGCGAATCATTCCTTGACACTCGGTTGACTTCTCGAAGTGCAACTCAACGACGAACGACGATGTCAACATTGAATCGTGAGCGTTAACGCACACTGAACGAAGCCTTGAAGGAGATCAACGCTTCATACACGAATGTCGAAAGACGATCAACGAGTGTACCAGCCAGAATCCAACGGATCGAGTTCGTGTCATGATTTCGATTTGCGAATTGCTCACAATTTCCTTCCTCGACTGGTCGACACATTGCGACAGAAATCAAACAACACGTGTGTACACGCAAGGAACCACCGTATCATTTGTAATTTTACCTTGAGTTGCAATTTGCGCCTGACCAAGCTTGTTGCCTGCTGCGATACTCCCACGATTGAGTTTCTGCGTCCTTGATCTTTGCCATGATTTCGCCAGAAGAGCGTCGTGTACTGGTCGCTGATGTTATTGACGGTTACATTGAGAAGGTGGGTCAGTTTTGCGAACAAAGGCAAGTTGTTACGATCACAAGCCCGATGCTCTCGACACTGCCCTGAGCCTGGCAAGCGTCTTTGGCCTCGCGGATGTTGTTGGCGAGCTATTGAAACATGATAAGGTGGATGTGAATAACAAGAGTAGCCTTGCCAAAACGCCACTCATAATGGCAAGTGCGAAAGGCCATGCCGGAGTTGTTTGCGAGCTCCTGAAACACGAAAAGGTGGATGTGAACGCGATATGCAGTGTCAGAAGCACAGCCTTTATGTGGGCATGCAATGAGGGCCACTTGGATGTTGTCGTTGCATTATTGAATGACGTGAGGGTGGAAGTCAATACAAAGAATGTCAAAGGTCACACGGGCTTTGTAATGGCGAGTGGAAGGGGGCACGTTTGCATTGTTCGCGAGCTATCGAAGCAAGCCAAAATTGTGCGTACGGGTTTCGCCCTCTCCGTGGCGAGTGAAGCAGGTCGATTGGAAACTGTTCGCGAACTTTTGAAGGATGTCGAAATGGATGCGAACATCAAATGTAATGTCGGAAACACGGGCCTCACTAGGGCGAGCGACAAGGGCCATACTGGAGTCGTTTCCGAGTTGTTGAAAGACAAGAGGGTGGATGTAAACGTCAGAAATCACGAGGGCTCCTCGGCACTCATCTTGGCAAGCAAGGAGGGTCGTATCAAAATTGTTCGCGAATTGTTGAAGCACGACGATATAAACGTGAACACTAGATGCAAGATTGGGAACACGGCCCTAATCCTGGCGAGTGATGCGGGTCATGCTGAAGTCGTTCGCGAATTAGTGAAAAACAAGTGGATTGATGTGAATATCAAAAATGACGAAGGTTCCACGGCCCTTTGCTTGGCAAGGAAAAAGGGTCATCAAAATGGCAACATGGCTCGCGAGTTGTCACAATCCACGCTTGTGTGGGCGAGTACAAACGGCCATGTCGAACTTGTTCGTGAGTTATTGAAGGACGACAGTTTGGATGTGAATCTCAAAACGCATCTTGGCAAAACACCCCTTGCCTTGGCGAGCGAAATGGGCCATTTGGACATCATTCGCGAGCTGTTGGAGCACGAGCATATTGACGTGTATGCCAAAGATGACGGTGGTCGTACGTCGCTCATTTTAGCGAGTCAAGGTGGCCATTACAAGGTGGTACGCGAGTTGATAACGCACCACAAGGTCGCTGCGAATGCGAATGCGAAGGATAGCTCCGGTCGCACAGCCCTAATCGTGGCGAGCGAAAGCGACCGTGTAGAAGTTGTTCGCGAGTTATTGAAGCATCAAGATGTGGATGCAAACGCCAACGATGATCGTGATTGCACGGCCATCATTATTGCGAGTGAGAATCGCCACGTGCGAGTTGTTCGTGAGTTATTGAAGCACAATGGCGTGGATGTGAATGCCAAAAATAACGATGGTCAGACATCCCTTGTCCTTGCTGCTTTTGGGCGTCATTTGGATGTTGTTAGCGACTTATTGAAGCACGATCAACTTGATGTGAATGCCAAGAGTTGCGATGGCACCACGGCCTTAATCCTGGCATGCAGAAACGGCGACTTGGGACTTGTTCGCTGTTTGTTGAAGCACAAGAATTTGGATCTGAACGCCAAAGATGACAGCGGGCGCAGTGCTCTCATGCGTGCGATTGACGGTGACCATACGAAGGTCGTTTGCTGCTTGTTGAAGGACTCTAGGACGGATTTGCTTGCAATGGACAACATCGGTCGCACTGCCCTCATGTGTGCGAGTGATTTTGGATCTTTGCAAATTGTTCGGGAGCTGATGAAGCACGGGAGCTCAAATGTGATTGCCTGTGACGACAATGGTTCTACCCCCCTCTGTTTGGCGAGTGAAAAGAATCACGTGGCAGTTGTTCGCGAGCTGTTGAAGTATAAAGCGGTTGATGTGAATTCCAAAAATGGCGACGGTCACACGTCACTTATCTTGGCGAGTGTTGAGGGTCATGTGAAGGTCGTTCGAGAGTTGTTAAAGCACCAGAAGGTTGATGTGAATGCCAAGGACGATGATGGCAATACGGCTTTGATTGTGGCGACTGAAAAGTGCCATTTGGAGGTCGTTGCTGAGCTATTGACGAACCATATGGTGGATGTAGATGCCAGGAATGACGATGGCGCAACAGCACTTCACGTCGCGAGTGATCTTGGTTATGTAGAAGTTGTTTGCGATTTATTGAATCATGCCATAATGCGTGATGTCGGCGATGATGAATGCGATGGCCCTTGTAGACCTCCCAGCTTGAACGGATTCTCAGACATTGATTCGAGTATGGTATCAAGGGATCAGCTGGACGTGAAGGAGGTCACTGAAGGCGGTCGGTCAGGTTGTCTGACGTTCAGGGACGATATGACCCAGTCGCACTCATTCGCACACCTGAAAGTGGATGTAAATGCCAAGAGAGAGGATGGGGCGACCGCGCTGATCTTGGCCAGCAGCAACGGTCATCTGAAAGTTGTTGCCGAATTGTTGAATCACCAGAAGTTAGATGTGAATGCCGCTGACACCGAAGGCGCCACAGCTCTGATAAGTGCAAGTGGTAGGGGCCACCTCGAAATTGTTTGTGAGTTGTTGAAGCACGCGACGATCGCTGGCGATGTCGACAGCGATGTCAGCAATGATGGAGGCAACACTGCAAGTGATTGGGACCTGGTAGGAAGTGATGTTCATGTTGGCAAGCGAGTTGGTAGCATCGAGCGTAGCACTGCGAGTATTGACAAAAAGTTGATAGGAGTGACGCCGCCGGTCGATCCTCGGAAGTTGGATGTGAATGCCATGAATATTGATGGAGCGACAGCTCTTATGGTGGCGATTGGTAATGGTCATGCGAAGGTTGTTCGTGAATTGTTGAAGTGCAAGGAGGTGGATGTGAATGCGAAAACTGTTGCCGGTGAGACGTGCAAAGTTTTGGCCAGTCGGAATGGCTATGCAGACGTCATGTGCGTGTTGCAGGAGCACGAGAATGCTGAAGTCATCAGTGCTTGAATTCGACGCTAATCGCATCGCGGAGCCTATGTCCTTGGCGCGCATGATTGGAATGGCTGGGTCCTTGGTGTTTTCTTTCATGACAGGAGGCGAGCTGATGTTTATGCTTTGCTGCAGTATAGATTCGAATAGTTATAAGAACGAGTTTAATGGAATGGAAGGAACGCTTATTCCCGTTTGGAGCTTGTTGGCGCTGTCTTGCTTGGGCATTCCACGAGCCCGAATGTGCTCGAGGATTCATGCGGGCGGTTGTGCTTGAATGAATGGCAGCACTAGCACCTTATAATCAGCCTCCATCAAGCCGTGCTCTGAATGTGCATTACGATGTGGTCGACATTCGCATTCGCTATGAAGGGTCAGGAGTCCGTGGATGTCCGAGCTGTTAACAATAATCCAGTGCGTTTCCCATTACTGGTCACAACCACAACGTTAGCGCAGCCAAAATCTCTCCAATCCAGCCATATCGAAAATTGAAACAAACTTGCCGAGACTTATTCCACAATGAAAATGAGGACAATCACTTTCACTTGAGACCAGTGACAAGCGAACAACCCCGATTCCGTGTGTGAGCCTTCGAACGCTCACCCGCCACGAAATCCGTCCTTGGATCCACGCAGATTCCCTTCGAAGATGCCAGCGCCTAAATCGTCGCGATCTCGTAGAAGAGATCCATCATTCGTTGCCATCACAATGGGTTGGTGAAAGACCTCTGCGCCTTGACGAATGCCAGCGTGAGCACAACCATCCATACCATGTTGATGCTGATTGGCGACTCGTTATCCATCTTGTGCCAACCTGATCGATACTCCTCCTACCAAGAAACAGTATCCGGAAGGGCGAGTTTGCAAAATTAAAAAAAGAAGAACAGACAACCGTTGTATCAATTTGGAGTAGATTTGATGTGTTTGCTGTTGGTTGTCTTATTTGAAACTGAGTGGCCAAGATATATAATGCCCATTTGAATTCCGAGTCGTAAAGGGATAGGTCACGTTTGAAAGCACGACTGACCTTGCAATGTCCACGGCGCGAAGTTGCTCCTCGCCACTGCAAATCAAATGGCGGATACGAGTACAGATACCGGCAAGCATCGCTGCAACCTCTAATACTCTATGCGAGTCGCGAGCACAGTAGCACACTCGTCCAAGAGATGTCTCGAAAGTCGACTTGCATGACGTCTGTTGTATTCTTGGCAAAAGCCGATCATATAACCTATGCATATATATCCTGGTACTTGTACATACTGAATACTCCGAGTAGGATACATGCTATCCCGTCTTGACGTCTTGAGTCATGACTCATGACTCATGACTCATGACCTCGCGCAAATCATAACTTGTACCGGGTACAGGGTACAGTCCATCGACTAGTACTGGTACAAGTGTACCATGCAAGCGTCGTGCATTGAACTTAGCTTCAGTTCATGCTTCAGGGCCATATTATACGGCGAAACAAAGTTTTGAAGTTTCGAAGTTTCGAACATTCATAACCTATTGAATAGGTTATGAATGTTCGAAACTTCGAAATCCATGACGTCGCCGTGGTCCCCAAAATTTTTGAGGTGACCACGCCCAAATCATTGAAGTTCAAAGTTTCGAACATTCATAACCTATTGACCCTGTAGATTCGATGCATAGATTTCACTGGTACGAACGTATTTTCTTGCATTACTATCCAGCAGCATGAGCGAGGTGATCCTTCCTCAGCATGACGATGAGTCAGTAGATGATGACTGTGACGATGGTCAACTTGAGGAGGAGGATGAAAGCATCATCATATCAAATGCTCAAAGGGCGTATGTCGAGAACAATAACAGCAAGAAGCATCTGTTTTTGATGTGTATTGGGTTGGTAGACGATGGAGGTACTCCGGTGCTTGATCTTGATGTTGAGCCATGGAGTGGTATCAAGAAGCGAGACATCAAGCCAGCGAGGACGGAATATGCAGAGGAGATAGTTCGGCGCAGCAAGCTTATGTCTACTACTGCAGATCGGGTCCACCAGCAGCATAAGCCTGCAAACTGGAGTCTGACGAAGTGCGTGGAATGGCTCCAAGAACACCCTGTGGTGGACCAACAAGATATCTCGTTTCTGAAAAATGAGGTACAACGAGTAAAAGCAATTATTTTGAATGCTCAGCGTGAGCAGGCTGAGGAAGAAGCACGTCAAACTGGTGGGCAGTGGAGAGGTTCCATTCCATACATGCGGTTGATTATGTGCCTTACGGAGGATGATATCAAGGCAGCTTTTCTTCGGCGAGCGGATACGAGAACTCGCCACCAACTTGATGCTCGGAATTCAGATGTACGACCTCCAACTGCTTTTGAGCTTATTGCCGATAGATGGAATGATGAACATTTTAATCCAATTGCAGCGGTATCTGAATGCCACGAGGATTTCTCAGTCCCAACTAACTGTGGCCACAGTCAAGTTGTGACACTGATGCGAGCTACGCCACAGAATGTTGAGGATACTTTGGCATCGATTCGGTCAAGCCTTCTTCGCATCATCCAAAACTGGGAGAAGCGGGCAAGGCGAAGGAGGCAGACATGCTGGCACTGATGACGACGAAGAACAAGATGGACGAGAGGAGTCTGATGATCCAGAGGAATTTATCATATTCGACACATCGTCTGTGAGATTCGGATCGCTATCGAGAACGAGTCGTTCAGAATGTGCACTCCAGAACCGAGCAGCCTTTCTCTGTGGAAAGCCTTCGTACCTGCTCTATTCTTGGGAAGTAGCTGACCGTCACCAGCTTTTGCAGTCTGCACTTCAGAGACTGGATGATGATGTTGGTGCATCGGATGCATCATCAGCTCCTAGTGCAACAAGCAGCACCAACCAAGGCACCCGACGACGACGTCAAAGAGAACAACCAACAGCACCGTATCGAGACGACATTTTTGATCTCTCACAGTCAATTCGTTTCCTTTCCAAAGCGGAAGATGATCGTCAGGTCCGTCGTCGCATTTCAGAGCTTCAAGACGAGGCACGTAGATATCGAAGAATGTATGCTGAGTCTGATGACCCGAACAGTGCTCGGGCTCGATTCTACCTGGAAGAAGCCCAACAAATTGCACGAGAAATTGAATCGCTAGAAGAACCGTTGATCGCAACACCAATAAGCCGAAATGGAACTCCGAGGACTCCGCGGACTCCTTGATACTAAAGTCATGATACACCAGTACTAGCTACTCAAACAAGCAAGAAGGCGGACACTGGACACATTGACACTAGCTAGTAAGTACTAGTAGATGTCGTTGCTTATTTTACGAATTCTAGGAATGACGACGAGTGCTCCTGGGCACTGGACGTGTTAGATTTGCTTCTGCAACCTTGTTATGCAAATAGTCACGAGGCAGCGGTTGATGTAAGGCAACTGCTTGTGCCCGGTATTGGCGTATTCTACGGCGACGGGATTGTCGATCAATGTCATCAAAGTGCAAACCTCCATCTATGAGTTGACGTGGAAAGAGAACTCGAGTTCCGGTGCTTGTTGTTACAGTCTCAATGGGAATGCCTCCTTGCATCTCGGTTCTGAGCTCATCGAGTGCACTTGAAGGTGGAGCATGCGCTTCTTTTTCGTCAATACAAAAGTTGTGAAGCTTAGCAAGAGCGATCACAAGAGCGACTGTCTTCTTCAGAGACACTCGCATTGGAATAGCGCTGCGAAGGATTGCCCACCGGTGAGTAAACATACCGAACGCACACTCAATCTGGATTCGAACCTGTGAATGATAAAAATTATAAGCGTCTTTGCTGCCACCAGAGACTCCAGAATATGGCGTTGCCATGAAGATTGAGTTGAGGTAAGCATTGTCTCCGAACAGACACAGGCCTGGCGCAAGAAGACCATTCTCCAATCGCGAAAAAAGAGACATCCCTTCAAACGCCAAACAGTCAGAGGTAGATCCAGGATATATGATCGACATATCTAAGAATTTACCTCGGGAATCACAAACTGCTTGGCAATTGAGTCCAAATTTATGCTTGCGTCCACAAAAGAATTTACCTGGGCTGCATCCGGCGTTGGCACAATCAGCATCTGTAGGTTTGTGTATCCACACAAGGATGCCATCAATCGCCCCAGCGCAACAGTCAAAGCCTGCACCAGATTTCATTCGGAATTTCTCTGCAATCGCTCGCTGTTTGTCATGGTCAGATGGATACGAGATTCGAAAATCACGGTGTGCATTGATTCATAACCTAATAGACAATGGGTTATGAATGTTCGAAACTTCGAAACTTCAAAATTTTGTTTCGCCGTATAATATGGCCCTTATTATACAGCAAACTGCAAACATCGAAGTTTTGAAGTTTCGAATATCGACACTCGCGCGAATTTCACATCCGCATGTTTGTACGAAGATTCCAGCAAAATAAGTAGTGGCTCGAAACTGCACTCGCATGAGCACCAAGACAATCCAGCTTCAGGAGGTACTCGAGTACCTCTTATTGTTCTCATGCTGGTGGATGTGTTCATCACCAGTCAGCACCAGAAACCAGGCCACGGCATCGAGCATGAGCACAATTTCCCCCTCCAGCACTACTAGTATAAGTGTTGCTGTCCAGTCTGCTGCGTTGGCAGCAGCAAAAGTAGTTCAGTGGCGCCAAGAACAACAAGAACGACCTTTTAGCCCTCGTCGTCGTCGAGTTCCCAGGTTCTGACCGCAATGTTAGTGACGTGGGTTGGGAAACGAGCAACTGGATTTCTGGCAGCATCCGTGAAGGATATGCCAATGCCATGAATGAGGCGCATTCCATGGAAGCCAACGAATCTACAGGAGTACCACGAGAAGTAGCCAGGCAGTCAACATTGGTGGTTGGCGTAGATAACATTTTGCAGAGGGCGTCAGAGCGCATACAGAATCTATTCCACAAGGACGATGAGAACAATAAGGCGCATTCCATGGATGCCAACGAATCTACAGGAGTACCACGAGAAGTAGCCAGGCAGTCAACATTGGTGGTTGGCGTAGATAACATTTTGCAGAGGGCGTCAGAGCGCATACAGAATCTATTCCACAAGGACGATGAGAACAATCCCATTCAGTTGAGACCAATGATCGACGAACAACCCCGATTCTACGTGAGCCTTCGGACGCTGAGACGCTACGAAATCCGTCCATGGATCCACGCAAGATTGCCTTCGAAGATGCCAGCGCCTAAATCGTCGCGATCTCCTAGAAGAGATCCACCTTTCGTTGCCATCGCAATGGCCTGGCGAACTATGTTCATGTTGAATGGCGACACGTGATCCATCTTGTTTTAACCGGATAGATACTCCTCCTACCAATTAGCAGTATCCGGGAGTCCGGGAGGCGAGTTTGCAAAATTAAAAAAGAGGAACAGACAACCGTCGAATCAATTTGGAGTAGATTTGATGTGTTTGCTGTGGGTTGTCTTAATTAAGAGTGAGTAGCCAAGATATATAATGCCCATCTGAATTCCGAGTCGTAAAAGGGAGAGGTCGCGTTTGAAAGCACGACTGACCTTGCATGTCCTTAGTGTCTAAACGCCCGGGGGGTATCTTTAATTAAAGACAAAACTGTCTTTATTTAAAGATGGCTATTTTCGTACGATTTGCAAGACGGTCAATGTACGTTTCGTACCATCATCAACACAAAATTCGACATCGACAATGGTCGATTGCCGTCATCGGTATCATCACATATCTAGCAATAGAGTCATAAAGTAACACTTGAAATCTATTCATTACTCACTGTTGCAGGACTCTAAGGTGGTAGGAAAGCTTAGCTTTTGTTTTTGGTGTGGCAAATCCACAATTTTGTTGTATACTCAAAAGTACCTTCGCACAGAGAGCACGTGTGTGGTGCTAAGCACTTGCAGGATAGGCATTGGCCCTGGTATACCTTTGGGAGTGATACCACCATGTACTGTCCATTTGGGGTGAGGTGGCCTGATATTTCATCGCTAGGATTGTTGCAGATTGGTCATAAATCAGCCAATCGTCAACCGACACCTTGAACGTTCACCAAATCTGATCTCGAAGAAAGTCAATGAGTTCTCCAGCCAGCCACCGAAGTGTTGACTAAAGTCTTCCTCTCCACCTGCTGCTGCTGCTGCTGACTCATCTTGCCCCGCCTGCATTGCCTGCTGTATGCAAAATAGCCAGTCATTGGATTTGAGTCGTGACATCATTATCATGTCGCAACAATCCCATCTTCAATGCTTCCTCCTTGATGCACCGCGGCATTCTTTGAACCAACAAAGTCACAATTGGAGAGAATGAAAGCAGTGGTGGCATGGGTTTGACCAGCAGGAGCGCTATCTTACTTGAATACCACATCTGGCAGCGCGTCAACTTCTGCTTCCGTCTTGCTCCCAAAGCAACAACTGCATTCATCAACAAGAGACAATACATATCACTTTTGCTGCTTTAACCAATGCACCTATAACATCAGATTGGATTTGCATGGTTGAAACAACCTGTTGACAGCAAAGGAAGTGTGAATTGAGGTGTATATGACATCGTGGCGCACGACGAAAAAACGCACTCAGTTTAATTGTCACAACTCACGAAATAATGAAAATTAGAGAACGCCACCCGTTACATACCTCCTCTTTAACGCATTTTTAAGACAATTGTAACGCTGTGTTTTGGCTCAATCGAAGTGGAAGGTGATGAACTCAACGCGTTAAGTGAGGCCTCAAATGACATGATTTTATGTAGCCTGTGTAGGCCACATACTATACATCCGGGGAAACCGTGTTATTTTTCGACCAAAAAAAAACTGGGGGAAAATGGGCTCCAGTTTTGTGTTCAAAAACATAAATCAGGAACTGTCGCTGACTAAGATGCCCCCGTTTGGCCCATGAGGTTTGACTAAATGGAGAATACATTGGCTGTTTTAATTTTGATTAAAAAGATGAAATGAAGAAGTTGAGTAAGGGCGGAAATCGATCTTTAATTAAAGATTTCACCAGTGGGCCATCTTTAATTAAAGACAGCGGGCGTTTAGACATTAGTGCACATCAATTGGCGGATACCGTAGATACCGACAAACATCGCCGCACCCTCTACCATGTACCCGAGTCGCGAGCTCAGTAGCACAACTCGGCTCCCACAGGTGTCTCGAGAGTCGACTTTGTATGACATCTGTTGCATTCCTGGCAAAAGGCTGTGATGCACGTCCTGGCATAGAAATACACTGAAGCTAGAATGCATGCTATCCAGTCTTGTCCTTGCGCAAATTAGGACTTGTACCTGGTACAGTACCGGCTACAGTCCTTGTACTAGTACTGGTACAAGTGTACAGTGCAACTGTTGGGATTCTTGCGTTGATGAACGTGCTTCAATTCATGCTTCTTTTTTACACAGAATACGTTCCTACTTCCTACTAGTAGCAATGCATAAAAAAGCGAACAGTTCGTCCAACCGCCTGTTTTGTTCCTGATCGACGACATCGGGTGCCGTAATGGTGCACCGCTGACTGTTGACATCCAAACGATACAACGACGGCACATTTTTAATACATGAAATGATCCGTCACGCATGAATAAGGACCAGCGACCAGAAACCAGGAAACGGTGAGTTCCGATACAGCACAATAGTGGACGCCGCTACCAGAACGACTATACCGGTGGTAGAACGAGAGCAGGTCATCGAGAACGAATGTTTGGTAGATCCGAGTCGGTGAAATCTTGATGATCTCAAAGTCACCAAACGAAGCTACCGGTAGCGTTGGCTGATATGCAGTTTAGAGAAGAGAGCTTACAGGAATGCGTCAAAAGACGGGCTCATTGTTGACTACGGTCTCGTTTGGACTTCTTCTCGTGTTGGTATCGGCAGATATCGTCATCTTAACTATCGCCGAGCATATCAGTGACAAATTCTGATCACAGGGGTCCGTTGATGCATTCATACGAGGACACAATTCTTGCTCACTACGTTACAATCGGAGTGATCAATTACAAATTTTGGATCGCAAAACGAGGACGCAGATTTTGCTCAACGGCGAAGGACGATGTGAACTGAGAGTAACTACTATTTGGACAAAGCCTTGAAATGGATCAACGGTTCATACGAAAGTATGACGCAGGTCAACGGTTCACACAAAAGTATGAATCTGATCCATGTGCGTACCAGCAAGAGTCAAACGGATCGTTCGTACGCTTACTCCGATTTGCGAATTGTTCACAACACTTCAGTCTGGTGCATTAGAGCAAGGATCAACCCTACCATTTTGTGATTCGATCTCGAGTTGCAATTTTGCGCCCGGCCAAACTTTGCGACTGCGGCGATATTCCACGAGTGAGTTGCGTCGTGTGCCTCGATCCTTGTCATGATGACACCAGATGAACGTCGTTTATTGATCGCTGATGCTATAGAAGGTAACATCGAAAAGGTGGATCAGTGCTTGAGAAGCAAGGCAGCTTGGTACAGTCACATAACAGACGCTCTCGACACTGCCCTCAGCCTGGCAAGTGCCTTTGGCCTTGCGGACGTTGTTTCCGAGCTATTGAAACATGACAAGGTAGATGTGAACGACAGAAATAGCCTTGACAAAACAGCATTCATTTTGGCAAGTGCGAAAGGCCATGCGGGTGTTGTTTGCGAGCTATTGAAGCATGGCATGGTAGATGTGAACGCCAAATGTAGTATTGGAAACACAGCCTTTATGTGGGCATGCTACGAGGGCCACTTGGAAGTTGCTGTGGCGCTCTTGGACGATATGAGGGTGGATGTCAATGTCACAAATAAACGAAACCTCACGGCTTTCATTCTGGCGAGTAAAATGGGGCGCACCAGCATTGTTCGAGACCTATTGAAACACGACAACATTATTCGTTCAGGTTTCGCCCTTTCCGTGGCGAGCGAAGCAGGTCGTTTGGAAACAGTTCGCGAACTTTTGAAAGATGTCGAAATGGATGCGAACTTCAAATGTAATGCCGGAAACACGGGCCTCACTAAGGCGAGTGAAAACGGCCACACTGACGTCGTTTCCGAGTTATTGACAGACAAGAGGGTGGATGTGAATGCCGTAAATCACATGGGCTACTCAGCACTTATCTTAGCAAGCAAACAGGGTCGTATCAGAATTGTTCGCGAATTGTTGAAGCACGACGACATAAACGTGAACACCGGATGTAGCATTGGGAACACGGCTCTAATCCTGGCAAGTGATGCGGGTCATGCTGACGTCGTTCACGTGTTAATGAACGACAGCAGGATCGATGTGAATGTCAAAAATGACGAAGGTTCCACGGCTCTTCTCTTGGCAAGGAAAAAGGGTCATCAAAATGGCAACATTGTTCGCGATTTATCGCAATCCACCCTCTTCTGGGCAATAACAAATGGTCATGCAGAAGTTGTTCGTGAGGTATTGAAGGACGACGGTTTGGATGTAAATCTCAAAACACATCATGGCAAAGCACCCCTAGCCTTGGCGAGTGAAATGGTCCATTTGGAAGTCATTCGTAAGCTGTTAGAGCATGAGCGTGTTGACGCGCATGCCAAAGATGACAATGGTTATAATTCGCACGTTTTGGCGTGTGATGTTGTCCATTTCAAGGTGGGTCGCGAGTTGACAACGCACCACAAGGACATAACGAATGGGAATGCGAAGGATAACACTGATCGCACAGCCCAAGTCGTGGCGAGGGAAAGCGGCCGTGGAGAAGTTGCTCGCGAGTTATTACTGCATCCAGGAGAAGATGCGATTGCCAACGACGATCGTGATTGTACGGCTCTCATAATTGCGAGGCAAAAGGGACATTTTGAAGTGCTTCGTGAGCTGTTGCAACACGAGAAGGTGGATGTGAATGCCAAAGATGGCGACGGCAAGACGTCGCTCATTCTGGCGAGTGGTGTTGGCAATGTGAAGGTAGTTCGCGAGATCTTGAAGCATCAGAAGGTCGATATGAATGCGAACGATGGAACCGGTTGCACAGCTCTTATCTTTGCGAGTGAGAAAGGCCATGTTCAAGTTGTTCGCGAGTTATTGAAGCATGAGAGCGTGGATGTGAATGCCAAAACTGACGATGGTCGCACAGCCCTTGTCCTTGCTGGTTTTGGACGCCATTCAGATGCTTTCGGCGACTTATTGAAGCATGATCATATAGATGTGAATGCTAAGAGTTGCGATGGCACCACGGCCTTAATCGTGGCGTGCAGAAACGGCGACTTGGGACTTGTTCGCTGTTTGTTGAAACACAAGGATTTGGATCTGAACGCCAAAGATGACAGTGGGCATAGTGGTCTCATGCGTGCGATTGACGGTGCCCATATGAAGGTCGTTCGCAGCTTATTGAAGGACGGTCGGACGGATTTGTATGCAATAAACGACATCGGTCGCACTGCCTTCATGCGTGCGAGTGATATTGGATGTTTACGAATTGTTCGGGAGTTGATGAATCATGGGAGCTCAAATGTGAATGCCCGCGACGACTGTGGTTGCACCGCCCTCTGTTTGGCGAGTGAGAAGAATCACGTGGCAGTTGTTCGCGAGCTGTTGAAGCATGAAGCGGTGGATGTGAATTCCGAAAACAGAGACGGTCGAACGGCACTAATCTTGGCGAGTGTTGAGGGTCATGTGAAGGTCGTTCGAGAGTTGTTAAAGCACCAGAAGGTTGATGTGAATGCGAAAGATGACGATGGCAATACGGCTTTGATTGTGGCGAGTGAAAGGTGCCATTTGGAGGTCGTTGCTGAGCTATTGAAGAACCATGCGGTGGATGTAGATGCCAAGAATGACGATGGTTCAACAGCACTTCACGTCGCGAGTGATCTTGGTCATGTAGAAGTTGTTTGCGATTTATTGAATCGTTCGATAATCCTCAATATCGGTGATGATGAATGCGATGGCCACGGTAGACCTCCAAGCTGGAACGAGTTCTCAGACATTGAATCGAAGTTGGTGTCAAGGGGTCAACCGGACGTGAAGGACGTAACTGAAGGCGGTCTGTCAGCATGTTTGACGTTCAGGGACGATAAATGTCTGGAAGGCGCGACCCTGCGTCGCTCATTCGCACACCTGAAAGTGGATGTGAATGCCAAGAGAGAAGATGGGGCGACCGCGCTGATCTTGGCCAGCTGCAATGGGCATGTGAAAGTGGTCGCCGAATTGTTGAAACGCCGGGATGTGGATGTGAATGCTGCAGACACCGAAGGCACCACAGCCCTTATTGGTGCAGGTGCCAAGGGCTATCTCGAAGTTGTTTGTGAGTTGTTGAAGCTCGCGACGATCACTGGCGATGTCAACCATGATACAGGCAGCACTGCAAGTGATTGGGAGCTGATAGGAAATAATCATTTGGATGTGCATGTCGGCCAGGAAGTCGGTAGCAACGCGCTTCGCACTGCGAGTGTCGACGTACAATTGAAAGGAGCGACGGTGCCTGACACTGGTCGGAAGTTGGATGTGAATGCCATGAACATTGATGGAGCGACAGCTCTTTTGGTGGCGATCGGTAATGGTCATGTGAAAGTTGCTTGCGAATTGTTGAAGTGCAAGGAGGTGGATGTGAATGCGAAAACTGTTACTGGTGAGACGGGCAAAGTTTCGGCCAGTCGGGATTGCCATGCAGACATCATTTGTGTGTTGCAGGAGAACGAGAATGCTGTAGTCAGTGTTTGAATTTGACGACAATCACGGCGCTGAGTGTTTGGTGTTTTCTTTCATGACAGGAGGTGAGCTTCCATTTATGCGTTGCTTTTTATTCGAATAAGGATAAGTTAGAGGTTAATGGAATTGGAGGAAGGTATCTTCCGTTTGGAGGTTACTGGCGCTTTTTTGGTCGGGCATTGGGGCAGCGCAAAACCCCGAATGTGCTTGAAAATGCATGCAGTAACTAACTCTTTTAATGAACGGCATCACTACACAAATCAGTCTCCATCAAGTCACTCTAGCAGTGCTCAATATGATGTGGTTGTCGACTGATGCATTAGCGATCAAGGGTCCCAAGTCCGTGGTTGTCAGAGCTGTTTCAGTCTTTGATTCGTTACTGCTTTTGCTCGTACATGTCCAACAAGAGCACTTAATTAACTTATGGGGAGTGTGTCGGCGTTGTTCGCGAGCATTGATCGTAATCGTAATCAGAACTGGCGTATGCGGCGCTTCGGGTGCCCTTCCTCGGATAGACCCGCGCAGTGCGCAGGAGTTGTCACCGCTGTAGCTCCGGACGACCACCCAGGCACTTCGTGCACGTAGGGCGCATCGACAACATCACCCTTATCCAACGCAATGTTGTCGTCTATAGTATACAAGATGTACACTGGCGCTTTCTTGGGGTCTGCGGTCTACGGCTTCCAACTGCTTCGGTCCGTTAAAGCTGTCACAGGCCCGTCGCAGATTTTGAAATGAGTCAAGATAGCACCTTAAGGTGACCAGAATGTGGAGTAACTACCGGCTCGATACGTTCGACGATCGACTCTCGACCGTTAGCAGTTGGTTGTCACTATGATATGCTATAAATAAATGTTCCATGAAACCGGGCGACGTCGAGGGTCTCGAGTCTCGACATGACAGAAAAAGACCCGATTTCATCACGCACCTCCATTGGCTCATGCACTGGTAGCAGGTATGATACCACTACTAGCTACTAGCGACTCAACAATCGACAGTACAACAGAATTTTTTTTGCATTCTCCTGAGTGGATACAGTAGTACCTAGCACTGTAACCACTTCCTAGAATTCTCCCTCCTCCCAGCTCCCAGGACCCAGGTACATACTGTACTACTCCACCGTACAATACTGTACTCTAGCCATAGATTCTCTTCTGAAGTACCTGGTACTAGTACTAGTACTCCTCCCTCTGTCCCATAAAAAACACACCAGAGATATCACTACTTAGAAAAAATTCTGGCATTCTCCCGAAACGTCAGGTCATTCAAATAAACGTAAATGAAAGCTACCGATTCATGTATAGGTTTATATATCGGCTTTTTGATTTGAATGTTCATTTTTCAATTTCAAAGTCAGAAAAATCAGCCCATTCAAGTTTTCGGGTGAAATAACCTTAAAGATGGACATTTGAGTACCCGAACTTAACGAATCATCTCTTCGTCTTGTGTTGACGAGGGAAGTGCAACATCAAGTCAAGTCGTGAAGACACAATGCAAAGAACGTATTGCAAATCAAAAGTACTTAGGGTTTTGGAGAAACGGGGAAATAACCGCCACGCGCAATTTTTTTATTCACAACGCGCCAGCATGGTCAGCACGTAGGATTGATATCATTTTCTACACCAGAATGACTGATTGTAACGGTGAAAACGTGTTCTCGTTAAAAGTTCTGGGAGGTTTCTTAGAGCAAGTCTTATCATGGGGTTAAATTTTTGACATTTTAACCCCTGGGGTCTAAAGTTTAGATCCTCCACGTCGAACGAAAAAAAGCAAGTCTTATCATTTTTAACTTGATAACTCAAACCCTTTTGAAGAACAGTGTATGTTAAAATCAAGAATCGAGCTCCCCTTGTATACTCATCACTCATCACTCGTCAACAACGACAACATTGCCACGGCAAATTTGATTGCCGAAGCAAATCACACCCACAGGAGACTGATGACCATGGGGTGAGCATTGTGGAAAGACAATGGAACAAAATCAACAGGAGTGCTCACATCTCTGCTCCTGAGAATGCGTTGTGGAGGTGACATTGTTGTGTATGCAGTACTAGTACTAGTCGTATGCATACATGTAGTGATGTGTGACATCCACACCGTGCCTTGACGAGCAGAATTCGTGCCCAAAAAAAAAGGGGATAGTGGTATATACATGGCGTAGGAAATGCGTAGATGATTTAGACCCCGAGGGGTCTAAACTTTGACCCTGGGGTCAAATTCGCTGAATTTAGACCCGGGATTAAAAAATAGACCCCAGGGGGTCAAATTCAAGATCCTAAAAAATGACTTATACCCTCCCATAAGACTTGCTTTTTTGATTTTTTTTCGATTCGGGACTGACTTAACCCCATGATAAGACATGCTCTTATGGGACAGAGTACTCCAGTACAACAGTACAGCGTGCTCCCCACACGAGAAATGTTGAAGGCAACAAATGAGTTGGTGCGATTGAATTGTCTTCTCAACCCGAACCTGGACAGGTTGGCCCGGCATCGGGGTTAATTGACATTTTCCAAAACGTCCAACGTGTTGACGAGTGTGCGACGTACTCGGCGTATGCATATATACATAACCCCGGACATGAAAATTACTAGGACAAAAAAAAGGACAAATTTTCATGACGCTCGCTAACTCCCAATTTCTAAAACGAAGAGAATCGTAGTCGTACAAGTTGTTCGCAACTTCATGAGCTTTCTAAATCTGTCCTACTTTTGTGATACGGCCTGAAATTGGTGAAGTTATGATGACACAAAGAGAGACCTTTTTTTCGAGCTCATAGAAATTTTTGTCCTAGAAAAAATCGTCAATTTAAGGACAAATTCCGCAAAAATTCTCCATACAAAAATCGATCTTGAGATTTTTACGCGGTAAAACCCCGTGTTAAATCACAACTTCACCATGACGATCACCGCTATCTCTGAATTTACCAACAACACCTCTGTTTTTCATTACAAACATGTCCTCCTTGTACTTCTTACTGGTACGGTAATCTTACTACACATGAGTTCTCTGACTTTCGGTCAACCTAGTTACGTCTCCAGATTCTATATACGATAAGACTGGATCGTCGTCAATGGCGTACCGGATCGTGGCGTCTTTACGACGTTTTGTGATTAACGTGTAGCGCCCTGGACCCAAGGATTCATCTGTTGTATGCATAAGTACAACCCGACCCAATCCACTCCTGTGCGCCAAGGCAAACTGCCTGTTTCGTCCTAAGTTTCGGACTGCCCAATACGATGCCGTTGTGCCCTTCTCTTGAATAAGCCGACGTGAAGGGCCCGGATGCTGGTCGAACGTGAAGGGAAACGATTTCATGCGCCGAGATGTGCCCACGAGCACGGCACCCTTCTCGATGGCAAAGGAGTTCACTTCACCTTCAACACCACCATAGCCTCTGTCCCAGAAAAATTTGGTCCTATTCAGGGAGATCTGTGACTCAATCGAAGCTCCAGACAATGCGAGAAGGAGTATCTTCACACAATCAATCGTAGATTCTTTTCTTGACGCCACATGGCCACCACAGTACAAAGATGTACAATTGGACACAGCGCCATGGTGGATGACGCCCAAACCCTTGTTCGGGTTGTTTGTCTGCGAGTACCCTTCCAAAACAACTTTTCTTGATCGAAGTCGCAGGAGATCGTCGTCAAGTCCAATGTCAGTCGTACCAGGAATGAATGCAAGTTCGGCGCAAGTCCTGCGCACAATTGCCATGGCAGTCGCCAATTCCCTGTTGTGTGACATTGGTGGCTGCCAGACTCCAAGTGACAAACAATCTAGGGTACGATGTGTCGAACCACACAATTGCACTGGTGGAGCACGGCTGCTGGCAGCATTGAGCCCTCTCAGTATTTGCGCATAGCGAGATTGGCTCATGCCAGAGGCAGAGGAAGGGAAGTTCGAGATGTTTCCAGGATCGAAGAACATAGAGGGGGACACCTGGAAGCAGGAGAACAAAAGCAAAAGGGCAAAGGCAATGAGTCTGCAAGAAGATTAAGCAGCAGTGGCCTCAACGTCCAGTTCTTACTTTGTAAAAGGAAAGCATGAGCTCAACACGGATGAATGCAATTACATCAGAGCTCGATACAGCGTCGTCGCTACTCATGTTCGTATTTATGTAAGCCTTCATGTATCCGAGAAAGTGGGGATCCATGAAGGCTTTCAAACATTCACCAGGAGAGATTTGACGAACATTCCGGTGGCGCTTCCCATATATCTTGCGTTTGACCTTCAGAAGCACAGTAGGGACTTCCTGTCGAGCCCTCTCAAGCAAACGCTTGTCAACACCACCATCAATGGAGATGGAAATGTTGGGTGCATCAGGACCGCTGAGGTACGTCCAGCCTTGACTGACATGATCTCGACCATTGTTCCTCCCACCAAGATTTGGTCCGGAGTCAAGATCATCATCGCTATCAGCATCTTCGTCGTCGTTGTCACTCACGTACGCACTCAGATCAAACATGGTGTCAATCATGTTGTTGTCAACATCTTCAACACCTCCCATGAGAGGATTGACATCTTCTTGGTCTTCATCATCCATGATGAACCTGTGTGTTCTGCAGGTGACAGGTAAGTTACTTCTGGGATGATGACATGCATTGTAATCGGAGAACAAGTCTTGAAAGGAAGTTTCATGTCGTGTTTATCGCCAAAAATTTGCGCAACGACCATGCCCTGATATTGGAATAACGTACCAACCCGTCAATCAACATCAAAACTGGATTTCATACGCGTAAACAAGTGTACGATGGAGGTTCTGTGGGTACTTGAAGAGCACTCCGTGATGCACAGCGACTAAGCCAGGAAGATAGAAGTGATCTCATCGATGTTAACAAGGTGATCGTCGTGTTAAAGTTCATTAACCCGTGATTTTAAGGTTAATTTTTGTCCTCTCAAATCTTACCAATAGCGACCAAAGGGTAAATGACCCAAAGCGCGCGCTCAGTAACGGTCGCGAACACCTCTAAGTATTGCGTTTTCTTAAGTAAATGCATCCTGCCGTAGTTTTGCACCGAGTCGAGTTATGCGTTAGCCAGTGTAATGACAGCTTCCTACACGGTATGGGAAGCTCCCATTACAACGGCTAACGCGTAACTCGCCTGGGTGCAAAAGTAGGTTTTGACTCAAATTCCTGAAGTCATCGTTAATTTATTGATACATCCGGGTTTTCAAAAGATTTCTCGTACATCTTGTACGTGAGGGTCATTAACGAAGATACGCGTTTGATTCTAGATGTAGTACGTATCCTTACGTGCACGGCGTACCCATGCATGCAAATCAGCACGAAACACTCTCACAACAAACGAAAGAAAGCTGTCACCATCCGGTGTCTAATCCGTCTCTTCTTGCTTTGGTGCACCTGCTCCTGCATACCAAGCCAACACTTTGTTCGTCTTTGCTGCTAGTGGCATGGTCCAAACACGATAGGGTCATGCTGTTGTTTTCTGCATAGAAGCATCGTATGGGCGTGCAGCACGCAACGAATCGACACGGAAGCGCACGAATGGAATTGACCCAAACGTCCATGCGAGAATTCAGCGCTGACAACAGTTTCACAAGTACACCACCACAAAGGACACCAAGAAAAACACGAGCTCAAATTCGGCAAGAAGAAGAATTGTCCACTCTGCCCAGTACTCTGAATCGAGTGCTGGGAAGGACTCCTCCAACTAAAACAGAGCGACTGCTCAGAGGGAAGAGGAAGCCAACATGTTCCGACTACGGGATTGCCTGCCACTTTTTGTTTCAAGGAAATGGCTTCTTCTTTTGTCATCCTTGCGATTTGTGGGACTTGCTCCCGCCTGAAGTCATCTAGACTGTCAGCAAGACTAGATTGCAGCCAGGCAGTCGGTGGCAGCAGCAATCGTGAGTTTTCCTACAAACAAGAAGGATTCAGACAGTGAGGATGGCAGTGTTAGTAGTTCAAGTATCATGGGCGAGGATGAACATGAAGGACAACAAGGTGTAGTAGCAGCATACAACCGTGAACTCTCATCGACAACCCAATGCCGCAGAACTATTGCACACCACAAGCCGCATCGGAAGAGGATGTTTACGATTAAGTGTATTAGTAGTATGCATGTCTATCCATTTATTCTCTGTTGAATCAACTCTTTCGTCAATAGAATGTCAAACAACTTCTCGTTTCCGAAGAGATCATTGTTATGACGTGGATAAACACACTTGCCATGAACGTTACTGGAGTCCAACTTAATCACCCTATAGAGGCAACCGTCAGCATCCATGAACTCGCTGCCGGCCATAATTTCCATATCCATATCCTCACCCTCATTTGACGAATCTTCATCATAACCCTCTTGTTCATTCAAGTGTGTTGTGGAATAGAAACTCCGCCGACAGATTAAGGATGCAAGCAATGGATCACAACCATCAAGACTGCCTGAGTATGCATATCGGCTGTACCGAATTGTGATGAACAGCTCGCATGTACCATCATACTCTAGGTCAACGCCATCGCGGATAGTCATGGGGTTGAACTCCGGTTCACAATCATCCGATCCACACACCACATTTATTACGTCATTCTTCCAAAGCGTTTTTGGCGAGGATACTCTTGAAGACGACATCGCTGTCCTGCAGTAACGGACTCTCCGAAGATTTTGGACAGGTGTCGAAGATGTGTCTTCGTTTCGAATCGCATGACACTGCAGACCTTTCTAACCCTCGCAGCTTTAATGACAAGTCCACTTTCGGTCACTCTGTAGACACGAACTCTAGATGATGAACCACAAGCAGAATCACCGAATATGTGGCTGAATTGCCGATCAAGAAAACCCCATGTCTCGGACGTGATGTTTGTAAGACGACCTCGTTCCCTCCCAAAGAGACCTTGTTGTTGCGAATAGCGGCCCAAAAGCCTCATTATCTCCATTTTAATTGATATCAAATTATTCCACACCCGATGAGCAAAACAGTCATGGTAGCGTGATTTTCGGTAATTCGAAGGGAATGGAAGGCAATACCCCTCTGGCACCTCTGTCAGCACAGACCGAGGTGAAGCTGCTGGATCAAATCTAAATCGCAATAGAAATGCCATGTACATTCCCTGGCATGTGAAGAACAGACTTGATGGATCCTGAAGTGATGACATTGTGAAGACAAAAGACAAGTTCACAACATCACTTGCTGGAACCACACGTAGCTCGGTTGTCTGTACTATCTCTGTCAAGTGCCTTAAATGATTTTCGTTCAGCACGTTGGGGTACAGGAGGCCCTCGGTCTGTTGGACCTCTTTTAAGAACCTGAAGATATTGACGCTGACAGATGATGGATTGGTGCTCACCAGAGCTACAACTCTTGCAACGACTTCCGTCCCGTCCTCCATCGCGTTGATTGACCTTGCCATACTACGAGTAGGCATGCCACTGCTTATACCCTCCAGAAGCACAAATGTACCAGGGTGGAGATCGGCCTTGAGCACATCTGAATAGAAGGGAGCTCCTTCACAAAGCGGTTCAGCCAGATCCCAGGAGGTAGCAGCAGGCTCAACCATGCTCTTGTATGCAGAAGCGACTGTTGTTGCTGTCGGTCTCGTTGCTTCTGTCGTCGTTGTAGGGCCCTAGGATCTTCGAATAATAAAAAGCAGTTAAATTCATCCAGGATTTACAATGAACAAAGATGTTAGATAACGTTACGGCTCGAAGGAAAGTATTTAACAAACCCGTAAAAAGCTGTGAAAAACGACATCCCTTTGCTTTCATATGCTGATATCTATATAAATGGTCATTTGCAAAATGGTCTAGACATCGATGAGGTCATTTTACCCTTTGGTCGCTATTGCATCTCAGATCGCCAGAGGACAAAACCGAAAATATCAATCGGTCATCATTAATTTTTTTGTCCTACCCGGTAGGACAAAATAATGACCCTCCGTCCGGGGATAAGGTCAAACATCTGCTCGGAGTGTACTATTCCCTTGTCGACTGCATACCAACAAATGGTGACCAGATCTTGCACATAGACTTAATCAAGTGTCGCACCGTAATGCAATTCGCATCATTCAACCACTCCGAGGCGATGGAACACAGCAAGCCTTCCCGTTCAGTATTGACGAGCTACGTGAGAAACCTGCAGCAAAGGCTTCCAACAGCTGATGAGAGAGTGGAAGTAACGACATTATCTTGGCGCAAAGCTCGTAGCACTCAAGATGATAACCCCTTCGTCTCAGATTCACAGACCAAACGGATCATTGTGGCGCGGGAAAAGGAACTTCAAATACTTAGTGACTGCTATGATCAAGTAACCACGATGAACACGACGGAATTGGTAACGCTTCACGGTCCATCAGGAGTTGGAAAGACTGCGCTCGTGCGATCATTCATTAATTCTCTTCCTAAAGGTGTATTCCACATGGAAGGAAAATTCAATCAGCTTCAATTGCGTGCTCCGTACGCTGCACTTGCTGCTGCATCAGATCAACTCTGTCACCAAATTATGAGGCGTGAAAACTGCATTGAAATACGCAACAGAATCAGAGCTGTTCTTGGTCCCGACGTGAGTTTGTTGGGAAATCTGGTTCAAACTTTGTTCAATATGACTGGAGCGGATGACAATACTGGCCACCTCAACGCTGGCAGTGGCGCTCTTATCTTTACTCGATTCAAGCTCATGTTTCGAGCGTTTCTGCGATGTGTGGCATCTCAGGAAACACCTTTGGTCTTCTTTCTCGACGACTTGCAATGGGCTGATGTTCCTTCGTTGGAGGTATTGAAGACGCTTCTGACCAATGGTCAGTCTCATTGCATCATGATTGTGTGTGCGTATCGCGAGGGTGATATGACTGCGGATCAGTTGGAACTTTACAACCTTGCTGAGCGAGAAACTACGGACGCGGACGACGACTCCGTTAATAGTCAGTTGTCTACTCACAGTTCTCGAATCGCCGACATTGCGATTAATGGCTTGGGTCGTGAACCATTCAATCTGCTTGTATCAGGGACGCTTGGAACCAACGACCTTCTTACGCAATCGCTGAGTACAGTTCTTTGGAACAAGACTCATGGGAACCCGTTCCACACTTTTAATTTTCTACACATGCTGTATCGGAACGGTATGCTCTGGAGAGGGGACGACGGCTTCTGGACTTGGGACGAGGATCGAATTTTGCGAGAAACTAACGTGACGGAAAACCTGGCTGATATGCTGGCATCAAGAATGCATGATCTTCCTGAGCAGGTGCGATCAATACTGCAAATTGCATCCTTTATTGGGAATGATTTTCCAGCTGCTGCCCTGGTGATGATCGTACACGAAGAGCAGGATATGATTGAAATGGAGTACTCGTTCGAACGGCATTCTAAGGAAGTAATTCGCGAGCGTATAGTTGCTGCACTAACGATGGCCGTTGCCGCAGGCCTGTTAGAGACCATGCCTGGTGTTGATCACTTTAAGTTTGCGCATGACAACATTCAAGAAGTGTTGTATGAGACTCTCATGCCAGACGAAATGGAGCGTCTGCTGCTGCACCAGCGAATCGGCATCTTGATATGGGACTCCGTAAAGGGTGTAGCCAAGTCACAGGCTTCTGATTGGCATATATTCTTGGCGGCGCACAATCTGAATCGAGCTTTCGACCTCATTGATAACACTGGTTCAAGGTGCGACCTGATCGAACTGAACCTTACAGCTGCGAAACAAGCAATTGAGAAGGCAGCATTCGACACGGCTGCCGACTTTCTTCGAATTGCAGTATCGCTGGTGCAGAGTGACGATTCATTGTGGGACGATCGCCATGACCTGTGTATACATGTGTTTCACTTGGCCGCCGAAACTGAGATGAATGTGGGAATGTTCTCACGTTGCAGCGTTTTGGTAAAGGAGATGCAGGTCCGAGCAAGGTCCATTCATGAGTACGCTACAGCATGTGCCGTGGAAATGGATTCCTTATCGCTGCAAAACGACCGAAAAGGTTCTGTTCTGCTTGGATTGAAAGTGCTCAGACAGCTGGGAGTCAAGTTTCCTCGAAGGATTGGTAGGTTAGCAATCGCTAACGAGATGCTCAAGGTGAAGGCAGCCATGGGTAGAAGGTCAATCCCCGAGTTCTTGCTCCTCCCTGAAATAGCAGACAAGACTGTGATATTGGCGTTCAGTCTCATGAATGCCATAGCAGTCAATTGTTATTTGGTGGGGGACCTTTACAAAGCAACGTATGCTATGATCGGCTTGCGGATGATTCGTTTGACGCTCAAGTTCGGTATATCTCCAGTTCATTCCCCTGTTACCTTTGTCGCTTGGGGGTCGATAAACTCGTTTTTGGGGAAGTTTGATGTTGCTCTGCAAGCTGAACAACTCGCTTTCGACGTTGTGGAGAAGTATGAAGTAGAGTCTGTTAGGGCATCAGCCCTTATCTACAGCTATTGCATGACTCATTTTTGGAGGAATGCTCTAGATTCTAGTGCTCGACGCGACGTTCTAAACGCATACCGCATGGCTTTGAGTTATGGATATGTGGTAGTTGCACAAGCTGGTGTTGTAACCTGGATGGCTTCCGGTTTATACGTTGACGATTCGCTGGCAGAATTGAACTCTCTCACGAGGCGAATGGTTCAGCAAATGCGAGACTATCAGATGAATAGCGCATTGATGCCCGTTCTGCCAATTTGGCAAGTTGTAAGTTCGGACTTTCTGATTGCTGCGTGCCATTTGCCCTCAACATTATGCTTGATCTAACGTGGACGTTTTAGTTTCTGAACATATGTGGTGACTCAAACAACTCGAATCCTGCGAGTTTGACGGGCGAAGCTGTCGACGATGAGTTTGCCCGTGCGTCGTATCAAATGGATTCCAAAGTGCCACTTATCAACGCGATGTGCTGTCACTTGATTCTTGGCTTTGTATATGAAGATTGGCAGACCGTCAAAATCCATTTGCCAATTGTTCAAAAATACGAAAAGGAGGTCGAAGGCTACTTTATCATTGGATTTGTGCTCACCTGGTACGCAGCCTGTAATTATGACATTTATGCAACTGATGGGATATGTCGGCATCAAAGGGATGGCCGCCGAGCTCATCGTCGAGTTCAAAAGTGGGCAAGCAGTGGAACGACCATGCTCATTGGTCCGAGCACTTTTTTGGAAGCAATGGAGGGCCTTTGTATTAAGAAAGCTCCAGTGGACCAAGTCGAGATAATGTTTGAGAAAGCGGCGTCTGCGTGCGCTGCCGGACGATGTAGATTATTCGAGGCACTTTCGAACGAACGTCTCGCCAGGTACTTTCATCGCGAAAAGCCTAACCCAACCAAACGCTTGAAGTATCTAAAAAGGGCAGCTGAACTGTATAGAAGCTGGGGAGCAGTGGCAAAGGCTGAGTTGCTCGAGAACGTGGCTGACGATGTACAGTTGTGAACGAAGAGCGTTATGATTTTACAACGATGATAGACCCGGACTCGGTGTCCTGACATAATGTGAAAAGTAGTAATCCATTGCTCTTGTTTAGTTGTTGACAGTTTTCCCATGCCACGGCTTGGCAATCTCAACAGGTACGTGGACAGCATCGGCCAGAGACACTCCGTACTTCGGAAAGGGAGCATCACCTCACGATACGAACCAGCACTCTGGTACAATACCAAGCAACTAAGACACTTGGGGCCACCGGGTTTGGCATCGCTTCAGACATGAAAAAATGTTTTGAAATGTTCACCGGAGCGTGAGCTTGAACAACGTAGTTGACACTATCCAGCGCTTGTCGAGACTGACATTTCTTGAGAATCGGTTAAATCGTCGAAGCAATTATCGGATTGACGTATCTGGAGCAGAGGGAACTTCGATGAAGCGTATTTGGGACGAAAGCCACGTATTGAAATATTCAACCTGAGTTTTGCAAAGTACTGATCGAGTAATGCTATTAGCAACACTTTCAAGAGTAGACAGGCAATAGGATGCTCAGTGTCCGTCGTTCCCTATACATCTGAAAATTTCAAAAAGTTCTGTTTGCAGTGCAGAGTTCCCAAAATGAATTTGGGACAAAGCTACCTGCAAAAGCACCACATTCCATCAAGCTGCCACTCAAATAAGTATCTCTGCATGAATGAATTCATCGTTGTGACGACAGTCACTCCTGCGCTTTGTGGCTGCATTTCTGGGAGTCAAGATTGTCGCACTCGACATTGACTGTGTTGATCTTGGTCGAAACGGCATCCACAGTGACCGTCCAGGGTTGCCGCGGCGAAATGATTATTCCTTTGCGTCACTCACGGTCGAAGAAGGCCTTTTTTCATTTGGAATGTGTTGTCGCCCGCCAGAAACAAACACTTGCAACGACCTCAGCATGCATCGTCATCCGAAACATATGCAAGTGATGAAACGGGAATCTGTAATACCATCAATCCCATGTTGACTGGCGGCAATTCGAATTGTGAAATCAGATATATTTCCATCGTCTCCAGCTCGCTGATGGTGGTCGTTTGCAACGATCATTGAGTCATCATTCCACGCATTTAGGGATACTGAAGTACTGCAGAACTGGGTCGAGTTCTCAGTATTTCAGCATTGCCGCAACAACAAAATGCATTCTCCAATCGCCACTTCAGGTCCCTGATGTTCATGTATGACGAGCGAGCCACTCACTATTCGCCATGTTCTATAATGTGATGCTGGAGAACTTGAGTACATCAACTACAGAGGTCAGTCAACTGGGTCATCAACATCTTCTCTAACCCCAAGCGGTAATGGGCATGTGACAGTTGTTTGCGAATCGTTGAAAAGCAAGGCAGTGGATGTGAACGAGACGACTGAAGCTGGGGAGACTACCGGTAACTCTATGCCAGCCAGCCGGAATGGCCATGCAGCCATGCAGCCATGCATATGTTGTTAGAGCGTTGAAGCCCACATGAGTGGATTCTTGAACCATCCCAGGAGGCGAGAGAGGCGAGACTGCGAGATGCTTCCCCCCCCTTCGGCTATGGACTGGCGTATGCCGAACGCCGCACAGTTGGTTGTTTCTGTACAGTACTAAGTACTTCAGTACCGGCTACCGGAGTATGGCACTGGCTGGAGGTGCGTACTCTCTAGTACTACACTGGTAAGCAAAGACTGCTGCCGTTCCCATATGTACATGCAGTATATGCTTCTGAAAAATGAGACAATGACAACATTCAAGCAACAACATGGAACGTGTGGTCAAGTCATTCAACAGGTTGTCGGACATGGATTCACTGTTTATTTATCAAGAATGCGGCAACGCAAGTACTGATGGGGCATAGTGTCTCTCTGTCATGTCGACGAACGACGCGCGCGCATTTTCGGTTGATATGGGCCGACTTTGCCGATCCGAGTACCAGAAGATGATGGTTCGTGGAAAAATGTCTGGATCACCGCGAGGTTCAAAAAGCCTTGTTTTCTGTGGGTGGAGTTTCGCCTCGCAATTTCAGTTGGATTATCTATTCCATCATGACATGACACACTTCGATCAGAACGGATGCCAAGTGTGATTGGCTTCCAACGGAACATCAAACATTGAGATGCAGTCCTTGTTGTTGGACCGTTTGGATCGACACACGTGCTCTATTAGCAAATTTTGGAGCAATATTCAAGGACAAAATTGTGGCGCTGGGGAACTTTCAGTTCAGGTCAACGACAAACGACGATATGGGATCGAGCTCTCTTATCATGATTGTGTTTATGTGAAACGTTTGAGGGAATCAACGCATCACACGAAAATCTGAAGATTAGCAACAAGACTCGTCCGTTTCGTCCTTTGTCATGGTCTGTATTTACGAATCGCCCGCAATTCGTTTCTTTGGCAATCGTCAAGAAATCACAACAGAAACTCGACAACCAGGCTGTGTGTACAAACGAGACTCTTTCTCTTTTCAATCGACTTCCCTTCTACCATTCTCCAGAAACCTTTACGTTCCGCCATCAGTCCTTGACATGATTACACCTGATGAAAATCGTCTGTTGATCTCTGATGCTGGTGAAGGAAACATTGAAAAAGTGTATCAGTTTTTGCAAAGCAAGGCTGATGATTACAGTCAATATCCGGACGCTGGCGACACCGCCCTCAGCCTGGCATCTGCCTACGGCCTCGTGGACGTTGTATGCGAGCTATTGAAACATGACAAGGTGGATGTGAATGCCAAAACTAATCATGGCCATACTGCCATCATCCTGGCGAGTATGTACAAGCATGTAGGCGTTGTTCGCGAGCTCTTGCAACACGGCCAAGTGGATGTGAACGGCGAAACGAACCTTGGCGAAACAGCACTCATGTTTGCCAGTGCCGCTGGTCATGTCGAAGTTGTGGGCAAGCTATTGAAACATGACAAGGTGGATGCAAACAAGAAAACGAAGCTTGGAAAAACATCACTAATATTGGCGAGTGTGAAGGGCCATACGGCCGTTGTTTGCAAATTATTGAAGCACGAAAAGGTGGATGTGAATGTTGAATGTAGTATTGGAAACACAGCATTTATGTGGGCGTGTACGGTCGGGCGCTTGGAAGTTGCTAGCGCGCTGTTGAATCACGTAAGGGTGGATGTGAATGTCATGACCAAAAAAGGTTACTCGGGTTTTGACTTTGCGAGTCAGAAGGGGCATGTCGAAATTGTTCGCGAGTTATCGAAACACACCAAAGTCGTTCGTAGTGGATTCTCCCTCATCGTGGCTAGTGATCAGGGTCATTTGGAAATTGTTCGCGAGCTTCTGAAAGACGACAAGGTGTGTCTGAACGTCAAATGTGGTATCGGAAATACGGCTCTTACCCTGGCGAGTTCAAATGGCCATGTCGATGTCGTTCGCGAGTTATTGAAAGACAAGAAGGTGGATGTTAATGTCAGAAATAAAGCAGGTTCCACGGCCCTCAGTATGGCAAGTAAGAAGGGCCATGCTACAATTGTTCGCGAGTTGTTGACGCGCGATTGGAATGGTATGAATGCAAAAGATAGCACGAATCTCCTGGCAATAATCTTGGCGATTGCAACGGCGTATTTGGAAGTCGTCGGAAAGTTGTTGAAATATGGGCGTTTGGACGTGAATGCCAAAGATAATGCTGGTCGCACGTCCCTCATTTTGGCGAGTGACAAGGGTCACTACAGGGTTGTTCGCGATGTATTGAAGCACCAAGCAACAGATGTGAATGCAAAATTTGGCGCCGGCCGCACAGCCCTCATCAATGCGAGTGATGGCGGGAATACTAAAGTTGTTCGCGAGTTGCTGAAGAGCTCAAGCCTGGACGTGAACGCGAAAGACGATGATGGTTGCACCGCCCTCTGCCTGGCAAGTAGCAAGGGACATGTGAGCACTGTTCGCGAGTTGTTGAAGGACGCGAGGGTGGATGTGAATTCGAGGAATGAAGATGGTCGCACGTCCCTAATCTTGGCGAGTTTTGGGGGTCATTTGAAGGTTGTTCGAGAGTTGTTGAAGCACCAGAATGTTGATGCGAATGCCAAGGACGACGATGGCACGACCGCCTTGATCGCGGCAATTCAATGTAACAACTTGAAGCTTGTTCGCGCGTTCCTGGTGCACGACAAGGTAGATGTTAATGCCCAAAATGACGATGGTCGCACGGTACTGATGCTTGCCAGTTGTGGGGGTCATTTGGCAGTTGTTCGCGAGTTGTTGAAACATGAGAGGGTGGATGTTAATGCTAGGAATGACGATGGTCGCACATCCCTCATCTTGGCGAGCTTTGGGGGCCATTTGAAGGTCGTTCGAGAGTTGTTGAAGCACCAGAAGGTTGATGCGAATGCCAAGGACGACGATGGCACGACCGCCTTGACAGCGGCAAGTGAAAGTAACCACCTGACGCTTGTTCGCGAGTTCCTGTTGCACGATAAGGTGGATGTAAATGCCAGAAATGACGATGGTCGCACAGTCCTGATCCTTGCCAGTTCTTGGGGTCATTTATCAGTTGTTCGCGAGTTGTTGAAACACACCGGCGTGGACGTAAATGCCCAAGACGACGATGGTTGCACTGCCCCCAGCGTGGCGACTGCGAAGGATCACGTGGACGTCGTTCAGGATTTGTTGAAATATGACAGGGTAGATACGAATATCACAATCGAGGACGGTCGGACGTCCCTCGTTTTGGCGAGTACTTTAGGTCATTCAAAGGTCGGTCGCGATTTACTGAAGCACAAGGAGGTTGATGTTAACGCCAAGGATGATGACGGCACGACGGCTTTGATTGCTGCTAGTGAAAAGTGTCATTTGGAGGTCATATGTGAGTTATTGAAACACCGTGAGGTGGATTTGAATGCCAGGAATAACGATGGGTCAACAGCACTGCTCGTTGCCAGTGATAACGGTCATGTGGAAGTTGTGAATAAATTATTGACTCGCAGCTGTGATACACCTAGTCAGGCGATTCTGAACCTGAATGACGTAAGTCATGATATTGGTTCGAGGTTACTGGCGAGGGATCAGCTGGGGGTCGAGGAAATTGAAGGCAGTTACTCCGATCTTCGAAAGGTCCGGGATGATGGGCATGTGGATTGTGTTACCCTGTTGCATTCATTCGCAGACGATAAAGTGGATGTGAATGCGAGGAGAGGTGATGGGGCGACATCCCTAATCTTGGCTTGCTGCAAAGGTCATACGATGGTAGTCGCTGAATTGTTGAAGGCCCATGATGTGGATGTGAATGCAGCAAACTCCGAAGATACCACAGCCCTGATTAGTGCCTGTGCTAGTGGTCATTTTGAAATCGTTTGCGAGTTGTTGAAACTCGCGTCGGTCAATGGCGATGTCGAAAAGACTGTCGACAACAAAGACACGAGCATTGCGAGCGGAATCAATAGCAGTACTGATGTTGTCGATTGGGACCTTCTGGAGGGTGAGCATGTCGATGTGCACGTTAGCGAGAGAAGGGGTGACAAGGTACTTCACGCAGCGAGCGTTGATGGAAAGCTGATGGAAGCGAGGCTGCCGGTGAAGCGTCGTGTGTTGGATGTGAATGCCAAGAACGTTGATGGATCGACAGCGCTTCTCGTGGCCTGCGGTAATGGTCACTTGAAAATTGTCTGCGAATTGCTACAAAACAAGGACGTGGATGTTAATGCAAAAAATGTTGCCGGTGAGACTAGCTCCACTTTGGCGAGACGACATGGACACGCAGACGTTGTTTCAGCTTTGCGCAAACACGAGAATGCTGGTGAGAGTGGTTGCATTTGACCATGTCTTAAAAGGCGCGTCACGTTTCGTCTACCACTCCAGTGTGCTGCTACTTTGACATGGCGAGTCTCCGTTTATGCCCTTGCTGTTTCGAATAAAATATTAGAAAGAGTTGAATGGAATGGGAGTTCGAATTTGTCTGTTCTGCATTTATCAGTTTTGACTTTGTGAGGCTGTCGAGTCAGGCACAACCGGAAGGAATTGTATAAAATCCATTCCTTACCTGATTGTCTTGATGTGGGGATCACTACAAAAACGAGCCTGCGTCAACAAACTCCTTCAATGACTAATCTGGTGTTGTCCACTTGTGGCAATTCGAGATAAAGGATCGACTGTAGGCTTTGGAATTCAAGTTGGAGGTTCTGTACTTTTGGGAGGCTGGGTTACCGATAGCTAACCTAATACGCTGCTGATCTGCGCGGTATGCTGACAGGCATTGATTGTGGTGAGGGCAATTGATGATCGATATCTGTGTCATCCTTATAGACTGTGATGTTCAGTAAATCGAACAGATGATGCAGAGAGTGTTAGGCTTCCAATGGAACGACTCATCCTCGAGGCGATGGAATGCTCTACAACCCTCTCATGGTTGGGCTGTTCGATCGGATCGACACACATATTATAGGGGTTCGACAAATGACGGTTCGAACTTTGAATCGTGAGAGTATAATAATTCGGATATGACCAAATAGCGTTTGAGGAGTGTAGATCAACGCTTCACACGAAAATCTGAAAGAAATCGAACGAGTGCACCAACTAGACTCGAACGTATCATTCGTGAGTTTCGATTTGAGAATTGCGTATTCCATCTGATCCTTGTTCGACGGATCGACCCATTCACAACAGAACTCCCACGAAATAGGCTGGTGCGAACCAACAAGCCCTTAGCCAATCACTGTCGAGACGCTATCTCGACTTGCTAGTCGTGCGCGTCGTTCGCCTCTGACTTTCGTTCTCAGTGCTTAGCATGATTACTCCGGAAGAACATAGGTTGTTCATCTCTCGTGCTATTGAAGGCAACATTGACAAGGCTGAAAGCTTCTTGATACTCAAGATACTCAATCACTTCTCGCAAATTCTTTCGCGAAGCAAGTGTGGCATTGACAGCCCGTGCACGGACACTGGTGAAAATGGCATTTGTCTCGCCGAGGTTGTTCGCGAGATGTTGGAACATGAGACGGTGGAAATGAATGTCAAACGTCATTTGAGCAGATGCGCCATTGAACAGGCGGCTATGTTCAATCATGTCGGCGTTGTTCGCGAGCTATTAAGGCATAATACGGTAGACATCAACACCCGATGTCTGGCTAACCAAACACCTCTGATCTTGGCGTGCAGAAGTGGTTACGTGGAAGTTGTTCGCGAGCTATTGAAGCATGATGATGTAGATGTCAATGCATCTTGTCGATATGGAACAGCCCTTACGACGGCCGCAAGATGTGGTCATGCTGAAATTGTTAGCGAATTATTGAATGACAAGAGGTTGAAGATGAACGCCAGAGATCTGAAACGCTTGACGATCGAAGTCTTGGCGGAAAGAAAGGCCGTTCCGAATCATTTAAAATCCCCTATGGTTCGCGAGTTATTACAAGCCAAGCTCTTCTGGGCGAGTGAACACGGATATGCGGAGATGATTCGTGAGTCAATAAAGCACGAAGGTTTGGATTGGAATCTCAAAACACATCGCGGCAGAACACCCCTAATCGTGGCGAGTGAATGGGGCCAGTTGAAAGTCGTGAACGAGTTGTTGAAAGTTCAGGCTGTCGACGTCAATGCTCAAGATGACGATGGCCGTACGTCCCTCATTATGGCGAGTAGTGTTGGCCATGTGAAGATGGTTCTAGCGTTATTGAAGCACCGAAAGGTGATTGTTGATGCGAAGGATAACAGCGGTCGCAGCGCTCTCGTGTGGGCGGGTGAACTCGGCAATATGCAAGTTGTACGTGCGCTGTTGGCAAATTCGAAGGTGCGCAAACTGTCAAAAGTTGGCGAGTTTGATGTAAATGTTGATACTGGAATTGGTCGAACCACCCTTATCATTGCGAGTGACAAGGGCCATGCTAGCACTTTTGTTGGCGAGTTATGGAAACACCCGAGGGTGGATGTAAACGTCATCAATGGATACGACTTCAACGCCCACATCTCGGCAAGGTATGGCAGCCATGCCACAGTGGCGCGCCAGTTGTCCAGCCGCTCTATCTTCATGGCGAGTCCGTTTCACCGTCCAGACGCTGTTGGCGAATTATTGAATCGCGTCAAGGTGGACGTGACTGCCATGACAAGCCGTGACAGAGCGTCAGTCGCCTGGGCGAATGGGAAGTACCTGCTTCGAATTGATGGCGGGGTATTGAAGTTTATGGAAGCGAACAACGATAGGAACGATGGTTGGGCTGCCTTCCGTTTGGCTAGTGAAGGTGGGCATTTCGCTGTCGCGCTGTTGAAACACAGGGCTATGGATGCGAATGACAAGGACAACGATGGCACCTGGGCCTTGATCGATACAAGTAATCGGGGACACTTGGAAGCTCTTTGCGATACCTTGAAGCAGGAGAAAGTTGATGTGAATGCTAATCGTGAGGATTGCACCACGATCTTGTTCCCGGCGAGTGGAAAGAGTCACGAGGCAATACCTCGCCCATCATCCAAACGCAAAGGTGTGGATCTGACTGCCGACGATGACAATTTGCAAAGTGCTCTCATGAGTGCGAATGGTGATCACCGACTGAAGGTGGTTTCTGATCTTGTAACGCATCAACACATTGACTTGACTGTGATCGACTCTGCTGCTCACTTTCCAAGTGACGCTCTGGATTCGGTACTGGTACTGACAAGGTCTGAAGAAGTGGCGGTGCGATGAGTCGTCACTGCGCTTCAACTGAATCGTCATCGGGTACAGGGTACCGTACTACGGTAGCAGACAGCACGCTACAGTAGTAGACTTCCAGGAGAATTGGGGGATACCTTCACGCAGGTTCGGGAGGATCCCGAACCAACGATACGTCCGTGACGGAACTGATAGGCAAGTCGCCCCCAACCACACGATGAATTAAGGAAAGGAAGTTGGAGCCCAGAGTCGAAAACACAGGCCTCTCACATTTTCACCAAACGGGTCAAAATCGTGCAAGCATCATCGCATCATCCTAGTAACTAAGTTCTAAAATATTCAATGGCTTCTATTGCTTCCACCTCCTGGACTACTTTCTACTCTAGAAACCGGGAAGACGAGGGAACCTACCAGAGCTTATTCGACGAGGAATTTGTTGATTTAGTCACCAAAACTGTCAGCTTTCTCGAACAGCCGGACACGTTTACTCAGTCGATCGCGGGAAGTATGCACGGGAACATGATAATTGTCCCAGCTGAACCTGGAAAAATGAACATAATCCACCACGGGTTTCTGTGCAATAAACCCGGGGGTTCTGACTTAGTCTTCGTTCAAGGTAACCTTGGTGATAGTTGCTACTTCAAAGTGCTCGCACGCGAGGATGCAACAGCCCAGATCAAAGTTACCAATGGTAGGCGAACCACTACGGTGAATTGCCCTACCCTTGAATCCATGACAGGAGCAACGACTGGAGACGAGTTTGCCTCCCTTGTTTCCCAAGGAAATGTCATACTCCGCCAGAAACCGAACCTCTTCCTCATCCACCCAGCGATTTTCCATTTGGCGAAGGGGGCTCCAACGGTCAGATCCCGCGAATTGGCAATCAAAATCATCGACGCCCTTCGAGTCGACCCAGAGGAGGATGACGAAGAAGAAGTGGAAAGGAAGCTATCCGACGCGACAAACCTCGAATTACTTCTGGGAATGCTTTGGGCTTCCGACAACGGAGGTCTAACCGCAGTCAGACTCACCGACGTTGACGAGAATCCTACCCTCAATCACACTATCAGGAACATCAAAAGAAAACTGATAGGCGACGGGAGAACTGACACCCCAGAGAGAGAACGACGAGGAGGGGATGAGCCCGTCGACGACGCTGCAGCACCTTGGGCGATCTCCTCGCAAAGCATTGTACGCGAACTGAACCGGATGCACGAGAGCCGAGAAAACGAGATCTCGAAGAAGGAGTCAAATCTGTCCTTACTGAAAGCGCTGGGCCCCGACCAAAAACGACTCTTCACCGCCTTATGCACAACAAAGATGGGGGACGAGCCAGTCATGTCCGAGTTCATGTTGACTCTGATTATGACCAAAACCCCACAAAAAGCCATAGGACTACTGAAAGCCGCGGGACGAGCAATAGCGACCAGAGGTCGCTTTTGCAAGAGTGCGCGAAGCGTAACGGTCGCGAACACCCTTAAGTAAAAAAAGGTTGTATGTAACTAGACTTGCGAATGGTGTTGCACCCAGATGAGTTGACTACCTGAGAATTTACATGGTGCATCCTTGATCGGTAAGGATCCCCCACTTAAATTTTGAGGTAGTCAACTTGTCTGGGTGCAAAAGTAGGTTTTAGGCTTCAAGTGGGTAGGTCATAATATTCCGACGAAAATGTCCGGCTCAAAACCTGATAGAGACGTGCAATGAACGTAGAGGTCATTTCAGAATTCTCACGGTTGCAGAGCAAAAAGATTTTGTCGTTACCCTCCATCCATGGGACGAGATTACTTCTGAAGTGTGTGATTGTGATCATCTCCCCCACTCGTACCCTCATCCCCAAAAGCCGCTTCTGGTACCGTTACAATATCTTCAGCAGGCATCGCAAAAAGGGATGGTTCAAACACGATCTGGAAATGTTGTTATTCACACGGAAGCTTCGTATGGACGAGCAGCGAGGAGCGAATCGTCAAGGAAGCGCCGGAAAAGAAAGGCAGAAAATGATCAGAATGCAGCAAATGCGACAACACCAAGGAGACGGGCACCTACAAGATCACAAATTCAATATGATGAGGCATTAGCAACTCCTCCCGGTGCATCTGCTAGGGTTGGAAGCACCCCATCGCCCAACAAGACTGATCGAATTCTACGAGGTACTACAAGAAAACCACGATGCTCCGACTTTGGAAAGACACGTCACTTTGCATTTCATGGTCAAGGATTCATGTTCTGCAATGCCTGTGATTTGTGGGATGCTCTCCCACCTGATGCAACCAATAAAGTGTCAATTGATTCGCTCAAGTTTGGTTGCACTGCCAATCATACCTACTTCTCGCATCCGACTACACTCCGGAAACAAGACTGTTATATACGACGAAAGAGGAAAGTGGTGATCCCCATACTCAACGTGCAACGCAGGGTTGTACCAAACTATGGTGTTGCCTTCAACGAAGAATCGGATTCTTCTTTCGCATCAAGTTTTGATGGTGAGGTTGTTGTAGTTGATCAAGGTAATGGCGGCAGCAGTGCACACCACAATAACAACAATTCTCGCACGACGACAACAAGTTCAACCGATGACCCAAGTGACAACGACGACAATCAACCAATCCTTGGAAGCTCAACTACAAATGCGATGCCGATGGATGTGATAGCTACTACCACAGCAGGTGTCGGCTCTTCTATCACTGATGTTGAGAGCAGTCTGCTGAATGTACAACAGCATGCACTAGTGGTCGAACAACTTAAAGGTAAGATTGCGTTGCTGCAAGAAAGGAATGATCGGCTAGTCAGAGAAGTCAAAGCCCTACAATGCAAAGTAATGAAACATAACGCAACGACAACCGATGAGGGTGCTACTGTTGGTGCACTTTCCACCAGCAGTCGGAACGAGAGCTTCACGCAACAAGTTCTTGCAGCCTTGAATGGTGTCCTGCAAAAGCATCGACGCTGGAGTGCAAATCGAGTCGGTGCTTTAGTTGCAAAAGCTGTTTGGAATCATGACACGTATCTTCCACATCTGCTTCGGCATGCTCGCAAACATTTGCGAGAAAAGGTCTTCACTACTTACAATATCCTACGAGAAATGGATCTCGCTGGAGGCACGCTCTCCTACGAAGGAATCGAAGTGTTGAGACGTGTGGAGACATGCGGTGTGAAGAGATTCCGAGGCTCAATGATACCATCAAAGTCTGAGCTTAAACGAATGGCTGGAGTTGTCGAATGGTTTGCAAGAGAGCATTGCCCATTCGAATTACAGCAAACCAAAAAGGGTGAGTCGGTTCAGTTCAATTATGGGAAGGCAATGTTGTGCATAACGCAAGCATTCCACCTGGATACGATTGGAAAATTGCGAAGCTTATCGATCGCATCCTCAATTGATGGGGCCTCACTGTCAAAGAATCTTTCAGTCATTGCTGGGGGGATCAAGATTACTGACCGTGCTGCTCGGTGTCCAATAACATGCAGACCTTTGCTTGACAATCCGTGTACAATGAGTGCACAGTCTCGGAACCTTTGCATTCCATTGAAGATCATGATGGGGCGGGAGACCAAGGAAACCTTTGTTGAATTCGGTTCCCTTTTCAAGTTTCTTGACAATCTTGCCGATGAAGCAACTATTCCTCCCGAGATGGCAGGATTTCTACCTTTCTCGTGCATGACCAACTGTGACCTGTCAGCACAGTGGAAGGGTTTGTGCAAAGGTGGTGCGGCAAAGATTCATACACTTCCTTGCACTGGGTGTGCAACGGAGTCAGATGAGTTAGCCACTCCAAACCCAGAACGTTGCACAAGATGGTGCATCGAGCATTCCATTGACCCAGATTGGCTTTGTTATCACAAGCCTATGGCGACGCCCGAGAGAGTTGTTGCAATGCAGGCTGAAGTTGAGGAACTTGTATCGACACTAGAGAGGGCTCTCATTGAGATTCTTGCCGAGTCAAAAGTTACTCGCCACGATATTGAACTCGACACTCCACCAGAAAGTTCGGTCAACGACAATGCCTCCATCCACTTTTGCCCCAACAGCGCAAGTCAGAGGCACTCATTTTCTCGTTTACTAACAAATGAACTGATTCTGCGAGGGCTCGACATCAACGGAAGCTTGGAAATCAGGCGAGAAGGATTAAGAGTTGCTCTCAAAGGTGAAGCAACGATAGTTAGGCTTTCGAAAGAGATTGCTCATGGGGAGGTTAAGGAAGGAGCCTACTTTCTACTGATGCAGACTCTCCCGTGTGTGCTTCACATGGAGAATCGAAATGGCATAAAGATTCTCTCGATGCTGCTTGTTGAAGGAATGTCAAATGCAAAAAAGCGGCTTATATACAATGATGTCAAGGCTGAGGGTACGAGAGTAACTCGTTTCGTTACAGACATGGAAGATATAATCAATCGATCAATATTAGGAACAGACGAAGACCCGTGTCAATGGATGTGCCCATTTGATTTCCAGAAAAAGGAGCTTGGTCCCATAACCATGGACAATGTTCGAACTCGACGTATCATCGATGCACTTGATCTGATTGTGGATCTTTGTGTGATAGATGACGCTCGCAAAGCGCGATGGATGACAGGACTTAACCATTACAGGATTGCTATGGTACTACTAAGAAAGAAGGAGGATTTTACGAATGACATGATTGCATCGTATCAGAGTCATGCCGACAAATTCTACCAGGCATGGCTTCAGCTTTGGCAAAAGGAGGGTGTAACAAATTATCTTCATATGATGGGGTCCGGTCACATCGCTGACTATCTCTACAAGTGGAAGAATCTCTATCGCTTCTCGCAGCAAGGCTGGGAGGCGATGAACTCACTCATCAAGACATTCTTCTTTCGACGAACTAGTCATGGTGGCGGCGTTCGGGGAGCTGGCAACAAGAAGTCTCGGCTTATTCCAATAGCACGATGGTTACAAAGGCGGATGATATTTCTTTGTCGCATCGACGAAAGTGTGATCCATCAATACACAGCAGATCATCCTATGCCCGAGGGTTTCTGCACACAAGCATCATCACAAGATGATGTATACGACTAACGAGAAGCACTATACTTCTACCTGAATTTTATCTTAGCCTGAATTCAATCAACACCTTTGCAAGTTGTATGTCGAATTGTTTTTCGACCAAATAATGCGTTGTTGTGTTGCGGATAACAACACTTAGCGCAAACGTAAGTAGCATGTATGCTTACCACTCGGTAGAGACATCCGTCGTGATCCTCAAACTCACTCCCGTTCATGATAATTCCTTGGTGATGATCCTCCTGCACCACATCCTCGGGATCACAGGGATATGGATTGCAACGATGAATCAATGAAGACAACAGTGGATCACATTCCTCAGTCGCAACAAGACCTCTTCTTGAAGAATACGTGAATCGCCTGTATCGAATGGTTATGAACAATTCATTACATCCGTCAAATTCCAGATCGATGCCATCGCGAACAGTCTTGGAATTAAAGCCAGGTTCGTGGTCATCAGAACCACAGACCACGTTGATGATGTCATTCTGCCACAGGCTTTTAGGTGCTGATATTTTGGGCAGTCGACATCGCTGCCCTGCAGTTGTTGATTCTCCAAAAACATAACAGAGATGCTGAAGATGAGCCTTTGTCTCGAATCTTAGAATGGTGCAGCGCTTACTAACTTGAGCAGCTTTAACAACCAACCCACTTTCGATAACTCTATGCCGTCGGGTTCGAGATGAAACTCCACAGCCAGCAGCATCAAAAATGTTGTCGAACTGTAATCGAAGAAACCCCCATGCCTCGGCGGTGAAATTTGACAAGCGACAGACTTCTTTTCCATAAAGTCCTTGTTGGTGTGAATATCGTCCTAGTAACCTCGTCATCTCCAGCTTCACACAGATCACGCTATTCCACATCCTACTGGGAAAACAATCATGGTATCGTGAGTTTTGGTAGCTTGATGGAAAAGGAAGGCAGCAGTTGTCCGGCAGCTTGATTAGAATCGGTTGATCATTTCCGAGGTGGGACCGATACCTTACTACAAACGCGAATGTCATTCCCTGACAAGTGTAGAAAAGATTGCTGGTATCCTGCAGCGATGCCATGGTAAACACGAATGCCAGGTTCATTATCTCATCACTTGAAATTGTTCGAATCTCTTGTGTCTGCACAATTTCGGCTAGATGCCGTAGATGATTTTCATCCAGCAATCTTGGATGCAAAAAGCCTTCTGTCGCTGAAAAGTCATTCAATCGCTTGAATATATTCACTTGGACTGAAGTTCTGCTTGATGGCAGGCTGGTTTCTGCACCAACAATTCTCGCCACTGTCATACAAGCATCCTGACTTCTGGTTTCAATGCTCGTGTTTCGTGGTGCCAGTAGCACAAATGTACCTGGCAGAAGATCCGCCTTGAGTGTTCGGCTGTAACATGCCATTGGAACTTCGTTTTGCTCGCAATGGGGCTCAACCCTGTCCCAAGAAAAGGAGCCGGCTGGAACTGCTGCGGTGATCATGATGGTGAGTAGCTGACACCTTCGACGTTCTCCTTGTTGGAGGTGAACTCGAGAAGGGTGCGATGGTCTCTATTATGTAACAGACCAGCACTTCATAAGAAAAGACGTTATCCATCTGAAAGAATTTACTTACGCAAAAACTGTTTACATGACGTTACAAATAATTCAGATTAAATAGTAAACCAGTAAGAAGTAAGTAAACACGACATCGATAATTATACAGATGCATAAATCAACATAGAGTGCCTAACCTGAAATGGTCGAGACATCCGGAAAAGTCATGAGGGCCCTTGGTCGCTATTGGGATGGAGCGGAACCTTCTCCGAAGGTTGTTGCCACCGATTCCTCTCCACCGGATTCCTGTCCCTAGAGACAAATCTTGCGAACCCAGGGGGATTCACGGTATTCATGTTTCATCCAAAGACAGTGGATATGGGAGCACGCGGATTCGACAGTACCACGGCCTCCCTCCGGGAGTACTTCGATATGGACGTAGAGGACGATACCATAGCCTACTATGCAAAGCAAGGGTTCTTCCACCCCACCAACGCTCATGACCTAAAAACACAATTACAAACGGCTTTCGAAATGCTGGAGCTGCTAACCTGCAAGGGGTCAATTGCTACAAAAGGGTTAGCATACATACTGGAAACACGCCGGTGGAATCGGGCATTTGCCAAAATTCATGACAGGTTCCAAACGGAGGACCGCTTTGGGTCAAAGTTCGTGTACAGTGTTGACACGGCACTACAAAATTTCTTCGACATGATTACCAGTGCAGGAGAGCTACCCGACATGGTAGACGAAAACTTGCTAGTGGAAAAGGCTAAGAAGCTTATGGACAAGATTGAGGATGGCGACACCCTAACTATTGCACTCCCGGCGGCGCTCTCACCTACTCCCAAGAAAGCGGCAAGACCCACTAGTACAACGGGAACCGAGGAACCATCTACCAAGAGATCAAAGGCCACCACCCCAACTCGGAGTGCCCTCGGAGTACAAAAACATCACCCGTCGGATGCACATCCCAACAAGGACCCGCACCCGTCATGGCTTGTCAAGGAGGGTGTCGATTTCCTGAGCTTGTTCGCGGACAGAGCCCCCGGGACTCATCGATGGCCAAAGTTCATGGACCCCCGGTTACCGAAGAAAAATAAGCAACCGCGAGCGGCGCCACTTTGTGTCCGCTTCCAAATGACGGCACAGTGCACCTACGGGTGCAAACTCGCACATGTTCTCGCGAAGAACATGACCTCGCCGGAGTTCCGACAAGCCGACCGCATCATGCGAGAGGTCCACCCACCCACCACACCCGTCACCTCGGCAGGACATTGATGGGACCGGCCACGCGAAGCATTGCCATTCGGCACTCCCGTCGTGCATGTTCTCGCAGCATGTGGCCATCACCAACTCCCCACTTTTGGGCTTCCCCCCAGCCGCCCCACCGGGGCGACAAACACCCTGCAAGTACGGCGGCTTGCACCGCCCGAACCCACCCCTGCTCCCACGAGTGGGCTTCCTCCCAGTCGCCCCACCGGGGCGACAAACACCCTGCAAGTACGGCGGATTGCACCGCCCGAACCCACCCCTCCAACCCCGGGCTTACCCCAAGCACTGGTGCCCTCCACCAGCGCTGAACCTTTTGCAAGTACGGGGAACAGCCCCCGAAAGCCCGCCTCGATCCCTCCCCGACCAGAACTCGCCGTGCGACAACCAACATTCAATGGCGACACTAACGAATGGGAGCCCAGCTTTGCTGGGAACAAACAAACTGGGTCCAGGGATGCGGAGCACGAGAGCGGAAGCGGAAGCAGCACGCAACAGAAGGCGCAAGGATACCAGGAACACGGCGCGATTAGCCTTAGCGGACGAAACGGACAAATTAACAACAGGTGAGTTCAAAACCAACAACAAGCGGGGGGTGAAAGCGGCACACTACCTTCCAAGCAGTGCCGCCAGTTTCTTTGGAGTAGCGGTAAAAGGGCCCGACGATAACAAGACTGAGATCCCCAGCTGGTTCATTGTCGAGCTGGCACGAGCGGCAAACAGGAAGACAGAGGTACCAGCAAAGTCGCCCATCCAATTCGAACAGAACGCGAAAGCAGCAGAAGCGAACGCGAAGATACTGAAGGAATCAAACTTCAACGTGTCGGAGCTGATCGAAAAATTCTCGGACACAACGCTCGGGTACGGTTCGGAGTTTAGAACCGTCAATCAGCTAAAACCGATAATTGGAAGGCACCCAAACTTTGACAAACTGGCGCTGGTACTCACAAGGGGTATGCCCTACGTGTTCAAGACGGAGCTGACCTCGACCACAAAGTCAGCAGAGTTACGGACACTGTTGAAACGGGGAAACCACAAATCGGCGACGGAATCAGCAGACCAACTCCAGAAACTTCTGGCAAAGGACGTGACACACGGCTTCACGATTCCCATACCGGTATCGATACTGGAACAAATACCCGGAGCCGCAGTGCAACCGCTCGGGGTGGTGAAGCAGTGGACGATTGATGCACACGGGAATAGGGAGATCAAGTACCGCATGACACAAGACCTGAGCTTCTCCTCGAACCAAAATGGCACAGCAACGTCCATAAACGACAGGATTGACATGTCCGAGTACGTCGAAATGATTTATGGATGGTGTCTCCCCAGGATCCTGCACTATATCGTGGCGGTTCGGTTAAAATTCCCAACGATTCGGATTTTGATCAGCAAGTACGATTACAGTGATGCCTACCGAAGGATAGCTCACAGTGGGGAGGCGGCAGCGCAGACAATAGCAGTCCACAATGGAATGGCCTACTTGTCCCTGCGACTGACCTTCGGCGGATCCCCGAACCCGCCCACTTGGTGCCTGTTCTCGGAGATAGTGACGGACCTGGCGAACGAGATCTCTCGGTGCAAGGAGTGGAACCCGAGGGAGCTTCGGAACCCAGCCCAGTCCGAGACCCCGATGCCTCAGCGTGAGAACGAATCAGTCGCGATCGCGACTGGCCGACGGATGGCCGTCGAAGTGCCGATGCCCGAGTCAGGTCCCGTAGGGAGGGTCGACGGTTTCATCGACGACTTGATAAATGTCTTCCTCGACACCCCCGAAAACTGTCGGTCCCAACCCCATGTAGTCCCGCTTGCAATCCACGTCACGAGCAGACCTCACGCAGGGGACGACAAAGAACCCATACCCAGACGACCACTGCTCTCGTTGACCAAACTCATCGCGGAAGGGAGCCCCGCAGAAGTTCAAATTGTCCTCGGCTGGAGGCTGGACACGAGGCGACTGCTGATTACGCTACCAGACGACAAATTCCGAGCTTGGACAGGAGAGATCGACGATATGACCCGGAAAGGGTACTGCCGCTTCCAAGAACTGGACCAGTTAGTCGGGCGATTAAATCACTCGGCTTACATCATCATGTTGACTCGCCACTTCCTGGGAAGACTGCGGGGACTCCTCACTCCCCGACAACACAGTAACAGGATAATTCGGATCCAGGGTGAAGTGAATGAGGATCTCCGATTGTGGAAGACAATACTGGCCAGGGCAAACCAAGGTGTCTCCCTCAACCTGATTGTAACACGCGAACCAGACAGGATATGCTGGTCCGACGCCTGCCCCGTCGGGCTGGGAGGTTACAGTCTGTCCGGCCAAGCCTGGAGGATCAAAATCCCTCGGTCCAGCATCATCCATGGCCACAAGGGAGTCAACAACCTCCTGGAATTTGTGGGGATGATCGTGAATATCTGGTTGGAATGCCTGGACTCAAACACCAACCAATCCTGCATACTCGCCATCGGTGACAACACGTCAGCCATTGGATGGCTATACAAGACTTCAGGCCTCGAATCGTCGTCGATGGAGCACAAGGCGCACTTGTTTGCCGCCCGCCACCTCGCAACAATTCTTATGAAATACGACTGCTGCATTGCATCGCAACACATCAAGGGCGAGTCGAATGTTGTAGCGGATCTCCTGTCGTTCGCCGGAAATGACAACCGCAACAAAACCCACCCCTTAGCGCACGACGATCCCCCAAACGACATTCTAACTCAGCGCTTTCGGGAAAACCTTACCTCGCAGGTGCCGGAAAATTTCGACATTTGTCAACTGCCCAGCGAGATACTCTGTTGGGTCACACAAGTGCTGCGAATCGCAGCATCGTCTTTAGAAGCTGCCAGGAAGGGAGACACGAGGAAGCCGACCGGATGTGGCGACGATGGATCGGGTTTGGAAGGCACACCGGATACACAGCTGACCCCTTCCTCGCTCTGCTATCCAACAACGAACGCGAACTTTACACCAAAGCCTTCCTTCAATGTTACCGCGTCTCCACTTGGTCCACCAACGGGGACGTTACAGGGACTCGTCCGCGACCGTTGGTGGCAAGCACTGTCCGACAAGCCGCAGGCCACCTGGCTGCGGCGTTTCGAACGATCTCCGGCCGAGCCCCATTCACGTCACGGGAAGCTCGCACCTCCGACCATTCATCCGAGCACTCTTTCGTTCATACGAGAACGACGACCCACCCGAAACCAACAGCGAGCCATCACTCCTAAGCTCCTCCGAGCAATGTACTTGACAGCGGGGACCAGCGTGGAAATCACGAGAGACACTGAATTCGCAATCATTTCGGAACTAGCCATAATGGCCTACTTCTTCGCGATGCGATCCTGCGAATTCACCCTCACCCCGCAGACTGGTAGGACTCGGATCGTTCGACTCCGTGGTATCACATTCTGGGATGCCAAGAAGAGGAGCTCCACACCGTTCACCTCAGATAACGTCAGCCACTCGGGTGACAATCACCTTCGAAGACCAGAAGAACGGTGTCAGGATGGAGAAACGCACACAACGCAGCACCTCCGACCCCGTCCTCTGCCCTGTCAAGCGTATTCGGTCGCTTGTCGAGCGAATCTACCGTCGTGTGCCTGACGCGAACCCCGATACGTCGATCAACGCGACATTCCTCGAAACCGTTCGTTCACAGATCACAGGATCTGCCCTGCGATTGTTCATGCGATCAACCTGCACCTCAAGGGCGGCCGGCCGACCTTCGGTTTCAACGCCGTCGACATCGGCACCCGCTCCCTCCGATCGGGAGCAGCCATGGGCCTCTTCCTGATGAACCACCCCGTCATGGACATAATGATGATGGGGAGATGGGTCTCGGACGCCTTCCTAGTCTACATCCGACCCCAAGTCCTTGAATGGACCGACAACATGTCCACTGACATGATAAAATTCAATACATTTACCGACGCAACAAATTCCCGAAAAGCCCCACCCTCCGACCCCCGGACTCGCCGCCGCTTGTTCAATGGTCCCGGAAAAGAAGACGGAGCACCCGTAGTCATAGAAGCACTACACCTCCATCACTGAGTAAGCAGGAGAACCGGAGAGAGTGAAACCCAAATCATTCAATGGTGTGGGACCGGGAAACAAAAATCCGGGGAACTGGAGCAAGATTACAGCCGGGAGAGATCCCAGCAACGCCAAAAGGAACAGCCTTGCTTACCTACTAGATAAGGTGTGCTCCAACCAGCTCGGAGTACATCACAACGTCACAAGAAGACTGAGAGGGGTTGGCCACGGGGACAAAATCTCAGCAAGTCAAGAACGGAGACAGACTGGTTTCGACGCTGCAGTGGATACACACGTCGTGACAAGGTCTGAAGAAGTGGCGGTGCGATGAGTCGGCACTGCGCTTCAACTGAATCGTCATCGGGTACAGGGTACCGTACTACGGTAGCAGACAGCACGCTACAGTAGTAGACTTCCAGGAGAATTGGGGGATACCTTCACGCAGGTTCGGGAGGATCCCGAACCAACGATACGTCCGTGACGGAACTGATAGGCAAGTCGCCCCCAACCACACGATGAATTAAGGAAAGGAAGTTGGAGCCCAGTGTCGAAAACACAGGCCTCTCACATTTTCACCAAACGGGTCAAAATCGTGCAAGCATCATCGCATCATCCTAGTAACTAAGTTCTAAAATACCACCCGCCCACCCCTCGGAAACAAAAATCCGGGGAACTGGAGCAAGATTACAGCCGGGAGAGATCCCAGCAACGCCAAAAGGAACAGCCTTGCTTACCTACTAGATAAGGTGTGCTCCAACCAGCTCGGAGTACATCACAACGTCACAAGAAGACTGAGAGGGGTTGGCCACGGGGACAAAATCTCAGCAAGTCAAGAACGGAGACAGACTGGTTTCGACGCTGCAGTGGATACACACGTCGACAACAACAGCGACAATATATGTACCCTTGAGCGTGGGGGTCTGATAACACAACTGTGAGTAAATCTCACTGCGCACTTCACGCGCATGCTATCCAACCATACCGCATACACGCCAGTGGTACATACAGTATATAGTACTTGGACGAGGTCGTCCCAAGCACTCTCCCTCTCTGTGATCTCTGACATGAAAACATGTGATTCCCACCTTCGATTTGATTGACTCCATCTCGGTCGTAGCAGTATCATCGATCATCATCTTGTTTAGCATTTTAGTCACAACGCCATTGTTACGCCAGTGCTGAACGCGTTCCATGTATATGAAATCCTCAAGACAATGATATGCTGGATCGAGACAAACAACAAACATAGAGGGCAGCAGCAACGAAATAGAAGAAGCTCACGGAGTGTGTCATCAGGAATCGTTCTGCTCGTCACCTTATTGACATTGGCGTGCTACCTTTCATCATCATCATCATTATGCTGTTGTCATGCCTTTCTTGTGATGGATCGCACGTACTACTCTACTAGTAGGAGTCGTCATGGCCAATTCGTCCAGTCAAGTCGAATTCAAGACTTGGACAACAACGACGACAATGACAACGACAGCCGCCGCCGAAGATTATTTCAACAACGGTCGAAACGATGGGTGGTCCTTGTCGATGATGAAGAGTCGATTCGAAAAGCGGTCGGTCAATATCTATTTGACGAGGGATATCAAGTTACGGCTTGTCCGGATGCCAAGACGGCGTTGCACGTGTGTCGCACCAAGAGAACAACGACTACAAAAACAAATGCAGACTCGGCAAGTGTCGCGCCAGCGGTACCAATGATTCCAGATTTGATTGTCAGTGATGTCCGCATGCCAGAAATGGATGGGATTGAATTCTTGAACGAATTGCGACGTGATGAACGACTCGTCAGTGTGCCAGTCGTGTTGTTGACGGCCAGGGGCATGATTCAAGATCGGATTGCTGGATATCGTGCTGGTGCGGATGCGTACATTCCAAAACCATTTGATCCAGAAGAATTGCTCAGTATTATTGATAATTCCATCAAACGACACGAAACGCTGAATGAAGAAAATGTATTGGTGGAAGATTTGCAACAGGATTTGGAGGAAATCAAACATCTTCTCTTGGAGCATGGTGGTGCCGGGGTCGGGAATGGATGGGTCGAAGAGACTAATGTATTCTTGGCACCCGACGAACGTCGGGTGTTGGAATTGTTGTGTCAGGGACTGTACAACCAAGAAATTGCTGACCAAGTGCAACTGAGCAGGAGCCGCGTCGAATCCATAATCACGAGCATGCTCCGAAAGACGAAGTTGGACAACCGCACTCAGCTTGTCAGGTGGGCAGTGTCGACTGGTAACATTCAAATGTAGCGAGACGTGTGCCGCGAAAGGGCCTCTGTGGTCTCCGGATGAAGTCGACGACACAGAATTCACCAGAAGTAGTGAATCCCAGAAATCGTCATTATCGCACGCTGCCTTGTTTTGGGCGATACACAAATGAGATCGATGTCAACGCTCAAGATGCATTTGATTGCACCGCCTTCGTCTCTCCACGGCAGATTTCAACGCCGTGTACATGTTGTTAAAACTCCGACCATATGGGTACGATTATTCAGAATAATGCAGGCTCGACTGCCTCTTGATATTTTGCTCTCAAAGTGTGAGATGCATAAAGATTTGTGCAGTGCCTGGAGAGATGCATGAGATGGGAGACGTCCTAGAGGTATACGCCAACGTGGGCGATCGCAGAAAGAAAGGAGAAGGCGCAAAAAGGTGTAGTTGGGAGTAGATGAGTTTTCATTCACTGAGCGCAACGACAGATTTGGTTTGCTGGACTTTGGAAGGGAACTTGCAAAGACACATTATGCAAAGGGTGTGCAAAGATGAGCAAAGTGGGGATTGTATGGACGTGTTTCACACTGACTAATTAAAAAAGTCGATTATCAATATGAAGTGGTAACATCGTTCCCCGACACGTGGTAATATTGGCGTTGATGCTTCCAAAACTTTTAAGAATCGTGATCACAACGCTAATTTCATCAATATTGGCATGGTGTACTGCTGCATCATCATTCCCACTCTCTTTCCTCTTCTAGAGAAATAACAGTCAATAGACCAGACTGCCGCTGTATAGGATCAGAGCATTTCATTTTAATCTTACAAAACGCATTAGGCACTTAAGTGCACGTGTTGTCGATCGTTCTGGATGTGGTAGGGGATGCCAGTTCGCGGGTTCGTACAGGACACGTTTGTTGATACTTCATGTGCAATATGCATGACTACATCCAGTCGGCAACGATAAGGCTTATTTGCCTCAATCATGTTTCCGCTTCCTCGAATTGCTCTCACGGTATTCAATCGCTTTGAGCAGTGCCTCCTCGTCATCTGGAGATACATCCCATTCGCGAAGAAGCGGCTTCAATGTATCGCTAACCACATTGAATCTGTCTTTCCTAAGGTCGTCAGACACAGCGCTGCCATCTAAAAAGCCCGACCAGGGCACACGACCGTGCGATAGGTATACCATCATGTATGCGAGTGATGCCAAATCATGATCCGGACGAAACGTCCATTCTTCCGTCCGACCAAACAATTCATCGTGGGCAAATGCTGGGGCACCACAGAATCCTTTCAACACTTCGTTGCGGCGACTCGAATCTTCCCAGCCAATCAGCATCACTTGCACGCCATTGCCAGAGGGATCGTCCCGCGTTATGATCTTTGATGGTCGGACATGAAGGTGGGCCCAGCCACGACTGTGGGCATGTAAAAGGGCAGAGTGCACCCCCTTGAAGATCGTTTTCAAATGAGAACCTTCCCAACTTCGCTTGTAGCTTGTTGGTCGACCCATGAAACCTTTCCAGGGCAAGCACGGGAGAATCGAACTCTCGCATCTGATTCTGATATCCAGAGTCTTGATGGGGTCGCCAATATCGTACAGTTCAGGGATACAAACATGACCGAACAAATCCTTCAATGCCTCAGCCTCGCATTCTAGAGCCTTCGCAGTTCCATTGCACTTCGGCACCTTGATAAAGATATTGTCGCTGCCTTTTATGTCCAGTTCCAACACATGTGAATACGTGCTGGATTCCAAGTACCGACCCACCTTAATGGGCTCACCATCGTTTGAGCGCATCGAGACACTGCCGTTGCAACCTCTGACACATGCCTTCAGAGATGTGCCTTCTCCACTTTGGACTGACATGATCGTGCGAGCAAGCATGCAAAATCCGGCGGGTATACCTCGATGATCCTCCTCAGCACCCTCAAATGAGGCTTTCACATCTCTTGCCTTCTCAACAAACAGATAATCTCGAGTTTCTTTGTCGAAAAGCGGCAGCCGTGTCGTTCGCTCTGTAGTCACGTTTACATCAACAGTTCCCACACCTGACAGTTTAACAACAACCACCCTGATTGATCCCAGGGTAAATTCGAGGCCAAAGAGTGTACAGTCCACGCCGAGTCCTCCAAAATTCGAGAACAACATCGATTGGTCGCCCAAGTCTCTGACTAGTTTATTCTGCGCTTCCAACAGAAGCTGACCAAGTGTTCCTCTCCTGTGAGAGATTTGGCTGAATACCATTGGAACACCAAACATGGCAGGTAGAGTGGCAAGTAAGTACTCAGCTGCTGAGGAGGAAGCCTCAAAGCCTTCACAGCTTGCCCAACGAATTTCAACCTTGGGGCCTCTCTCTTCACCTGTGATTTGCGGTCCGATGCCAAGCACCTGAGCCATTTTGCCCATGATAGCAAACAAAATTGGTTTTACCCCGAGACTTCCCCGAGCAGCACAGCTTGGAACGTAGAGCGAGGTGGTTGATAGGTCCACAGGCTCGTTCCGGACATCCCATCCAATAATTGCTGCAACAGTGGCCTCAATCTTTTGGCTATATTGCTCATCATTGACATCTAGAATCGACGCCGCTCCAACAATGCGCTTCACATGCTTGTAGAACTGGTGAAGCAATTGCACCTGTTCGTTTTCAAGGCTCGGAAAAAAGTCGAAATTATCAAAATCGATTCCAGGAGGATCACACAACTTATCGAAGCATGAAGGGCTGGAGCGCGGGCTGTTGAATCTAGTTTTGTCGAGTTCGAGATCACTTGTATCATCTGTCTCCCAAGTCGCTGCAAAATGTCGATGCAAGGATTCCTTAATGCT
>JAKSYS010000131.1:0-110773 GCA_022925895.1 Fragilaria crotonensis
AAACGTCAGCGCACAGATGCTTCTGAGAGCTCGCTTGCTTGTCTTGCGGACCCGTACTCTCCCTGTGGAAATTGCGTACAAAGGACAAGTCATCTCCTCCCATTATGTAAGAAATCTTCGTACGGAAATCTCCCTTGATCGACATCGCACATTTTTGAAGCGCAAGTATAAATGGTCGGACCGCAGTTGGGAGGACATTGCATGGGATTCCTTTCATCTCTGTGGGGACCGCACTTCACCGACGAATACGGCGTTTCGCTCAAAACTTGTGCACAATTGGCTTCACTTGGGTACCCGACGAGCTAAGCAAAGCAAAACTCCTTCCGATCATGTATCTACATGCCCCATGTGTGACGATGCTGAAGACTTCCAACACTTTCTTACGTGTCCCTCCCCACGTGCTCTTCGTATCCGTTATGACGCTACGTCCGTTCTTCGCAAACAACTGGGCAAGACTCCAGGCACAACGGCCCTATACCGTGCTATCCAAGCATGGACAGCTGCGCCGGATGAACCTGTTCAAATTAGTCCTGGGGCCCGAACCTATGCGACCTCGGTAGACGATGCGATCACCAGTCAAACAAGGATTGGATGGACGCATCTGTTCCGCGGATTTGTTAGTACCGCGTGGGGAGCTGTCTATTCGCACTCTGACACAACTCCGCTGGAAGTTAGGTACACCGTGGCCATTCCTCGTCTGGCTAAGGTCATCGGCGCACTGCAGGACTACTCTTTTGCCCTATGGATTGGACGGAATACGATTCTTCATGAACAGAGTCAGCACAGCACGGCCATTGTCCATGCTCAGTTGAATCATGATATCACTCAGATGTACAATCTCAGCCCGAGTCTCTCAGATCACCTTCGGAGTTACTTTAGTCGCCCGTTGGAATCTCGCTTGCTCCAATCCCCTTGCCAACGCCTACGCTGGTTACGCCTTGTTCGGTTAGCGACATCCCATGCATCTTCCACGGGCTCGAGTCAACAGCTGATATCTTTATACTTTCCGTTTGTGGAGGCTGACAGTGCACATCCTGCTCCACCGTCTCCTCTTCCTACCAAGGGATCGGAAGGGTCAGACAAGGCCTGCTCCTCAACTACATCTCCGGTCCGACAACAATCCACGATACTGTCCTACTTCATCAGTACTACTGGCCACAACTCGTCAAGTACTATCTGTGCGTCTCCGCTCCTCCCAACATCTCCAGTATGTACTGTACCGCCTTCACGGCTTCCTACCGATGGCTCCCGCCAATCTGCTTCCGACATGACTGCTTCAATCCAAGTATGAGTAGCCATCTTTTGAAAAACCGGTCTCCGGTTTCACAATGTTCCCCTCAGTCCCTAACCAATTCGCCCGCCAAAACTGGCCAGCACCATGAAATGCCGCCGCCTAGAGATAGACGTCTGATAAACATGGCTAGAAGAGATTAGTATATGAATATCCTAAATCTCTCGCCATTTTTGGAATCGTTCGTTGATGGAACGGAGAAGAATTGCGAAAAGGCACCATACGAAGTTAATGGAAGTATCTTTCACAGATTTTTGTGCTCGTTGATGGGATCTACCCCCCCTACTCAAGATTTGTGAATGGAATTCAGATGCCTCTGACCGAGAAGGAAAAGAGATACACACCATGGCAGGAGTCGGCAAGGAAAGACATTGAACGAGCATTTGGCGTACTGCAATGCCGGTTCCAGGTGATGTCACGCCCTTTTCTGGGACACTGCCTGAAGAAAATCAGTATGGTCGTCTCATCATGCTTGATAATGCACAATATGTGCGTTTCCGACAGAGTCATGGATGGCGATGTATATGCTAGGTACAATCCTGCAAACAACGCGACGGAAGAAGAGGACGGAGATGTCGTAATTGAGTACGAAAATGGGGAGGAAACTGCACCGCGCTGTACCCAAATTGGTCTTGGCAATGTCAACAATCCGAACGTTGTCGAGAACATTTTGGCACGACAAAATCATTGGCGTGAAGTCAATGATAAAGCGGAACATGCACGCCTCCATAGTGCATTGCGAGATTTGAAAGGAAGTACTACTAGGAGACTGAAATAATATAGTACTACTAGCCATGCAATTATCTCGATAGTACTCGGAACATGTACGTTTCATTGTTCAATATCACCTGCTGACTCGTTGTCACTTTCGTATTTGCCCTCACGGATTTGCTGTTGGTTTGTCAGACTTTCGTCGTCAAAACAGGTAGCACACCACCAGATAAGTTCTAAGCCCCTCTTCTCGTAACAACAGGGATCGCAAACAAATTGTTTGCACCGACGGCACTTGTGAGTGCTGGGAGTCTGCTTGCACTCAATGCACAAAGCCAGCAACGACTGTGCTGGGACAACTCCTGCTGCAGATTCAGAGAACTGGATTGTGCTGTCTGTTGCCGTCTCACCGGATTCCACTGCTGCCTCGCCGGTTTCAATGGCATCGCACCACTTGTCCTCGCCCTCATAGTCCCTACCGTTTCCGTCCTTACCATGCTGATCACTAATTTTTTCTTCCGCAGCCTCCTTTGTTGGACCCTTTCGAGGATCGTGGTTAAGTTCGTTTGCCTTGCTTGCTGCTAATTGGTCCTCGTCATCTTCAATCTTCTTCATCGTTGCCAACGCCAGGTCATGCTGGCCACACGTTGCGTAAATGGAAGCCATCTTCATCCATTTCTCGTGAGTCCTCATCCTCAACTCATCCTGCTTGGTTGAGGTAGTGGCCTTCAACACCGAGACTAACTCCCTCGTTGCAGATGACATGTCGGCCATCATTTTCTCCTCTTCTGCATTTCTGGTATCAAACGAATCTGTCAACAAACCAGGTGCTACGGACGACAGAACTCCTGCATCCTCCAACTTCTTAATTAATTTGGCTTTCTTCATTCCCATTGGCCGTTCCATGTTGCTTCCTTGCGGCGGTGCACTATTATTCACCAGTGTGGCCTTCGTCTTCTTGTGTGCACTTTCGGGGATGCACCATTCTTCGTCGTCAGCGCTCATACTATGCGACGTATCAAAATTGCTGGATTGTGGAGACAATGCTTTTGCGGGAGGCAGCACCATTGGATCAAACTTCGGCAACTTATGAAGTACAGGTACACACTTCACGAATCGAAAAGTCTCACCAGTCTGAGACTTATACAAATGCACTCGCCTCCTTGATGTATTTTTCTTCGTTCCAACCACTTTTCTGCACACCTTTCAATTGCCGGTAGTGCTTGTTCCAAAGCTGCACACTTTTACTGATTCTCTTTTTCCACCTCTGCTCAATTGAGTCTCTTGTCCAATCATAAATGTTGTGTCCTATGACTGCCAACTCTTTCTCTTGCAACAAACAGAATTTCTCATGCACTCGCATCCAAAATGTTTCGCTCTTCTGCCCGACACCCCTGATAGGATCAACTGTGACATGGACGAATGCCATAGCAATCAAGTAGTCTTCATCTTCTGAGTAGTTTGCGAATTTCTTCTTACGACCAACTGCTGGCATCTTTGCATGCTGTCCCTTGTTGTTGTCGTTCTTCTTATTCTTCCTTGGTCCGTCAGCATCTGATTCGCTGTTGTCAACGGTGCTAGTAGTCCGTGCCTTCTTCTTGCTTCGGGGAGCGCGTTGCGGCAGACGAGGAGCTGATGTAGGAGTTTGTTCTTCGTCAGCGTCTGATTCGCTGTTTTCACTGGTACGTGCTGTCTTCTTGTTCCGGGGAGAGCGTCGAGGCGGAGGTGTTGTTTGAGCTCGTTCGTCAGCGTCTGATTCGTTGTCGTCGTGGTCACTAGTAGTAATACTAGTAGTAGGTGCGTTCGTCTTGTTGGTTCGGGGAGAGCGTCGAGGCGGAGGTGATGTCGGGGTTCCAGGCATGGTGATTTGTTGGAAGGTATCAGCAGGAGTGTGCTGTGTGACTAGGAGGGTGTGTGGTGGATACACGCAGCTTGACGCGAGAAATGCAAATGTACCCCCCAAATGTACATAGGGGTCAGATTTCGAAAATCTAGCCAGATTTTTGAAATCTGACCAGGGGGGTATATTTGTGACCCCCCCCCAAATGTCAAATATACCCCCCTCATAGAGAATGCTTTTTTGGAAAAAAGTTGAAATTTACTCAAATATACCCAGGGGTGTTTAATTAAGGCGATCCGGCCGGCGCGCCTTCTGACGCCTTAATTAGTGGATTAAGGCGCGAAATTTGGGTCCATAGAAGGCGCAGCGGAAGGCGCAGGTAGGTTTCTACTGGGCTACAGTACTAAGGAAACGATTGACAGTACAGTGTACAGTGTATACTGTAGTACTGTGTACATAAGAGAGGTGGTTTCTCGAGTAAGATATTGACGTACAGTGTGTACGGTAGTATGTTAACTGTGTAGAAGCTACTCTAGTATGATATTCACGTATGATGCCAACGGTAGTATGTTAGCAGCGTAGATTGTACGTGCCTTTCAGAAGGCGCGATTTTGAGGTCTTGAGAAGGCGATCCAGCTGTTGTGCCAGGCAGGCGCCTTAATTAAACACCCCTGAATATACCCCTCCATAGAGAATGCTCTTTTATAAGATCTTCCAACACTCTGTTATCTAAGAATCTAAGTAGTAGTGCACTCGTGCTAATTGTGCAGTGTGCATTACGATTTATTACATTGAGAACTACGAGGTTGTGAGTGTAACACAGCACACGTTTGAGAACGCAAACAAGTTGCTATTCTTGACCACCTCATTGTCGTATTAACGTTTCGTCTCGCGTGTACGGACGACTCGAGAATACGAGTGGTTCATTGTGTTGCCAACCATCTTGGCGGAGTACTACCGGTAGTCTGTCGGAGTTGATCTGATTCGAAGGTCTTGGAGACCAACGCTTCAACTCACGTGCATTCTCTTTACTTCCAGTAAAAGATAACACTTGCTTCGGATGGAGCATAGTGGCATTGCCGATGACGTTGCGAAGGATTCTTCAAGTGCTGGAATCCAGGAGCATGACTTTGCTGAAGAATTCTCATCGGATTTGCCAAGCATGGCCATGCCGTCGTCGGCACCTTCTGGTTCCTCTCCGTACGCTTCGTTTTTCTTACCATCAGCATCAAAGGTTGACGACCATGATGATCGCGATGTTGCTCATGGTGCTAGTGATAGCGCTGGTATTAAGAAATTGGAACATGCACTACCGAGTGAACCAATGTCTACAACAGGGCTAGAGGTGATAGACTCGTCGGAAAGGCCTCCGCCAGTTTATGCAAGCAATCGCGAAGTCACTCCCGGAGCCTTTCCCGTAGTACCATCATCTCACAACCCTACCTCAAGTCAGACATTAAGGTCTCGTCCAAGAAGGTCATCCTTCGGCCGAGAGTTGACGAATGAAGAATCGAGGCAGGACGATGGTGTGCCAAACTCCGCAGGAGCATATGCTGGTTGGAACGACAGCGCTCGCGAGGCAACGGAAAGTGGTTTGTATACTGTGGAAGCATCACTAGTATCGGATGGAAACGATGATGAAACGACGATTGTTGCTGAGGCCAAATCCATCACAGTACCAACGTCGATGGATTTTAGCGTGCGGTTTTGTTGGTGCGGTGGTTGTTATTGTTGTACTGGTCGTTCGACCACAATCTGCATCAAGCAATTCGTCATTGACGTCGCCCACCCCGGCACCGATCATTTCATCACTGGCGTTCCCAACCCCGGCGCCGACCTCCTCGACGCCGGAGCGAATTGCCTGCAACTTTCTTTCCATTCCAAATGTGACAAAGTGTCGATCGACATTTGTGTTTGACACTCAAAACAATGCAAGCGACAAAACAACTGGTTTCACAATTCCGTCCGAGCGTCCGAGATTGGTGTCTTGACACAGTTGACGGCCTTGTATGTCGACGGGGAGGCGTTGACTTCCACCATTCCCAGTGAGATCGGACTCTTGACAAAGTTGAAGCATTTGCTTGTCTCCGGCAATTCGTTGGCTTCCTTTATTCCCAGTGAGATTGGACTCTTGAAAGAGTTGCGCGCGTTGTCTTTCTCCTACAATACTTTGACTGGGGCGATTCCCAGTGAGATCGGACTCTTGACACAGTTCTGTACTTGGACTTCTCTGAAAATTCGTTGAATTCCAGTATTCCCAGTGAGATTGGACTCTTGATGCAGTTGTAGTTGTCGTATTTGTATTTCTTCAACAATCAGTTGACTGGAACGATTCCGTCATCCCTCTGCTCACTCCCTTCTCCCCCCTCTATCAATATCAACGATGGAGAAATCACATGTGTGTCAGGTTGTTGTTCATACTTCCAAAGTGAAAGAATGAATGGATGAAGGGGCAGCAAGGCGCAGGGTCGTGTTTGCGGATATTCGAGTTTGACTTTTGAGGGATCGGCGGAAGCAAGAAACGGTGGGATCAGTCGGATGGATTTTGGTGGCGGATGGTTTGATGGCGTGTGTGTGATGGGATTCGTGTTTGTGTGGAGAGTTGATGAAAGAGAGAGAGAAGAGAGAATGGGAAGGATGGGTACTGGGTACTGAATATTATGTACAGTACGCCGAGGACAAGTCCTCGTGTTGCAACAAGCGAAAGATGATGGCCTCCATGACCGGGCGGGCGGCCTGCGTTTTGAGTCTGCAACGTTCGTTAGCCACGGCTGCAATTCAGTGACAGCTGTGTCGATTGCATTCTGCATCATGTCGAACTCCATGGATGCATGCTCGTTCTTGGATTATTTCCGGAGAATCTACGTTGCAATAACAGTCTGCTACTTGCGCGTAGGAAAAGTCGACTTTTACACAATCCACCGTGGGTTAGAATAATGAGCTTTAATCTAGATTAGCAGACAGCAAACCCCGCTCCAAGCAAGCTTGCTGATTCAGAACTCGAATGACGTGCAAGTCAATCCCTATCCATGGAAAAACATGGATCGTATTATTGAAAGCATTGCAGCAGAGACCAGATCCCTGAATCAGCCGGCTGCCCTGCTCTCAAACGACCCAGGTAACAGCTGTAGTGAGCTGGCGGCCAGAGATGATAGTCCGTTGGAGTTGTTGCGCAACCTCAGCAAACAGCTCGAGGCGGCGAACATGACGTGATGTTGGAAGAACCGAAACAGTGATCCAAGGAACAAGGAATAAGTGAACGACGGACCTCAAAACGGAACTCGGCACGGCAGCTCGCTTGGAATTACGTGAATCAGCGAAAAGGCTAGCATTGTCGGAAACAATCGTTCGACAACGTTTGGATGACAATACGTCGGAGTGCCATTTTCCACAGTTTGCCATCATGTCAGGTTCCGCCCAAAGTCAGACGAAATGATCTAGCATTGTTTGACTGTACCCCAGTTAACAATCCTGGGCTTTCATTTCTGCAGGAAGACCGTCAAGAAACTGTTCGACTGCTGAAAGCCCACGACAGTCAAGGCCCCCTTCAAAAAAAAAACCCCAAATCTAATTTAACGTGCTGCCGCTGTGTTCAGATTAAAAACACTCGACCCACACGGCTAGACACTACCGTGTACCAGTAGCGGCCAGCATAGTATACGTCCCTCCAAATTACTTACTTGAGCTTCTCGAAATAATGTGTGATCGCTTTAACTCCTTGTATGGCCTTTGCCTTCGCACGTTTGATACTCTGTTTAACTATCGGACCATAAACCGATAACCAGTTTTGTTGTATGCCACTGTTTTAGATAAATGCTCGGTGAGATCTCGGTGCAACAATTGTCGAACGCTAGGCTCCATTTGAGGTCGAAGATCGTACACGTCGGACAGCTGTCGCTCAATTTCTCTTCGCTCTGCTTGTGCCTGCAGTCGTGAGTCCGCTCCGTGTAGGGCTTTATTCCGGATCGCCCAGATAAGGAACCATTGTTTCCATATGGAACTAATGATTGCAATTTGCCATCTCTGACCTGTTTGCCGCTTCGTTTCCGTGGACTGTGCCCGTCGAGCATAATATTCATCTTGAAGACGACTCCATTCGCTACTAAATCGTCCCAACAAAATGTGCTCCCAGCCTATTGCGTTTTGTTGGAAAATGACACGCCGAAGTGCTGGAGAATCTCCTCCGCGGGATTGAACGGTAAACACAGTTTCACTGTGTGGATGCAAGCACCACTCTCGAATTGCTCGAAGCAGGAGTACCTGCAAATGTGGCATCGTCCCGAGCCTGGTGCATGTCACTTCCATTGTCTTGAGGAACGAATTTCGCCACGACGTGTGAGCGTCGGATGGACAACACGGGATATGCTGCCAGCTTTCGGCTACGCTTTGACAACTTGGGCAACGATTGCGTCGTTGATCTGATCGATGGAGGTGAAGATTCGTCGGAAGAATACCGTGAACCAGTTTTACCAGAAATGTGCGTTTCTTCAGATGGCGTCAGGCGCTGAGCCATGAGCTTTCCAGTTAATCGCTGCCATGGTTTGTGGTGACCAGGAGTGTCGCTCCTGCATATGAGCCTGTAACGCGGGCGCAGTTGCCTGATATCGTAACGCTGCTTCATAATGGGCTGTGACTGTGCCCGATGGAAACTCCAAGTGAACCCCTGCCCATTCGGTAAGGAGCACGTCTGGCCGGGCGAACCCAAATCTCTTTGATATTGTGATGCTTGCGCGTCAGCATCAACGTTCAACTGGGCCAACAAGGATAGATGCCGATATGGGATATCACGATCTTGGTGGCCTTTAACATGCTTCAATTTTAACTCTGGCATTTGTTGAAGAAGAACCTGAATTCCACGAATAACGTCCCAATCTGGGAGAGTTGGGTCGAGCGGATGGGTCTTGATCTGACGCTGTGCGCCGCCGATAAAAGTACTATCAACGCCGGAGTGCTCTTGTTTGATATTCCGCTGAAGTACAGTGTCGATCAGACTCTGACTGTCCGTGGCCACAACTCCATACCATTGATCGTGTTTACCTGTAAACTCAGCCAACCTGCGAAGGAAACACAAGAGGGACAATAATCCATAACTTTCAGAACGATAGGCGTTCGGGCAGAACTTCTTGCAGGGCCCATGCCTTGTGCGCATCGTTCGCCTCTATCGGTACTCATCGTCCAACCAAAAGCTCCTTGCTCTTGGTTCCAATCTGAACCATCACTTACTGCACGAGCGCCGTGTTCAAGAGCCATTGCTACTGTGAAGGGGTCCTCAAACATCTCAGTGTGGCGCAGTAATTCTGACTCCCATTCCGGGAGTGCCGCAACATATTGTGTAAACGTTCCTGACATCGGCGGATCATTCACTTCTAAAACATAACTCTGTTGGGTAATTGTCCAGCTCCCAGGCGTAGATTGCACTGCGAACATCGGAACTGCGAGAGTTGGGAGCTCGGCCCAATCGCACGAAACTGCAGTTTCTTGGAAGGTTCGGTCGAAACCAAATTGCATTTGATATACTGATCTTGTATCAAGACCCACAATCGACCTGACCACCAATATGCGGGGTGCCGCTGCCGGAGTTTATGAAGTGGTAGAACCCAATCACCCAAGGGTTGGATAAGGTCGTCAGTGCTTGTACTCCATAGCCTGTTAGCTTTCTTCCAAAGTGCCCACGTGGACTCCGACGGTCGTTCTTGATAAATTGAGGTGCCATGAGTATAACTACTGAGCCGAGAGTGGTTTCCCGATAGCTTGTTAGAATCCAACCGCTTGCCACTCACAGGTTATGTCCGATATTGTAACAACATTCAAATACAGTCGGCAATAATTCAACTTGCAGATCTCGGTAGGAGTAAACTTCCTGAAGATTGAATAACATCCATGATGCAAACGTCGTGTAGACGCTGGAGCTCCGGCAAATACGGAGTATCTAGGCGGAGTTTAGCGTTAATGGACGCCAGAAAATCCCGGAGGGACCGAATCCATTTCGATTCTAAATGCGGTAGGGGTTCTTGAACGTGCTCCAGGATAGGGAATGATACGCCGACTTGCGCCTGAAACCACGAAACAGCGATCCAAGTAACTTTCCTGCGATGGAATTATTCCTCCACTGGCGAATAAACATCATCGCCTGGGAGATGCCTTGTTGGACCACCAATGACCAAAGCTCGCTCCTCCCAGAGCTAAAGGGCCATAAAGAATGGCTCGCTTGGTATGACGATTAAATCCGCATCTGGGAACGATGATGGACATGGCCTTCCTTTGCACTCGATCAAGACATTGAGGCGTGAGGGAAGAACTTGCGAGAGGGTAACACACGGCTGGGAGGTAGTATGCAAAATAATACGTCCATGCCTCTGATCGATTGAGCGGTGTAACCCATAGGAAAGCTGTGATGGAATCGCTTTTCTTTTTCAATTGTCGATATTGTTCTCGCTGGGTTCCAGCCGGATCCTTATAATGTCCCAGTGTCTTGTGCGCTGTGTATGCTGAGAGCAACTGTAGATGTTGCGCCGAGTTCGATAAATGATCTCGAACTTCGATACAGACGTCGTTTGAGACATGAGATGGTACTAAGACAGGAGCACCAGTTATGGAAAATTGCCATTGGAGAATATGACTCGAACACTTGGATAATTCGAGAGCGCCACCACTTGCGTGCAATAAATCGGTCCAACATTGAGCGTTATCTTGAGCTTGCGAGACCACTTGTTTAACGGTCTCGCTAGATCCGTCACTTCGAAATGCATTAGTTTGTCCGTTACAATCGTCTACGAAACCAATCATACCCAATCGCGCGGTTACACTGCCACATGTATCCCAATACATCGCTTCCGATGCTTGAGTATCGTAGCAATCGAACAACGTACTGGAAAGAAAACACCAGATTGCGGGGGAATTAGCACTTCCCTGGCCTGTACCGTAGATTGGAAAAGACTCTTCGTGATGATAGCTGGTCGGGGATATTCCAAGATCGGTCCTCACATGAAATTCTGTCTTTTCCAAGGTCGAAGCGTTACTCACAGTGACTGGTGCAGGAACTCCATATTTTTGACTAACCGTCATCCCTAGATTAGGAATGATCCGATCGTAACATGCAGTTGCATCGTAATTCGTGAGGACCAAAGGTTTGCGAGTAGCCCTTGAGATTTCAAGTTGTAGCTCTTCTATAAACACGGGCTCCGTTGCATTTCGATACGGTCGAGACCCAAATTGTCCTTCATTCAGAATTCGTAAATCTTCCGCCTGGTGCATAGCTGCTCTCCACTTAATTCCGAGGAACAAATTGAAATCCGCCTCATAGATATGGATAACCCTGGTGCGATGCAAGCGCACGTTATCTGAATCCTTGAAAAGGATGGTGTTGATCACTTTGCCATCGCTGAAATGAATAACCTCTCTCCAACGCATAATTCAGGAGATCTAGCCGCAATTGGCGTATTGCCTGTTGTCGAAAATTCAGTTCGTCACGTCTCTCTATAAACTCTGGTTCCAACTCTTCATCTGATACATCCGACGAATAGGAATGCCGTGCGATAAGCGTTTTATAATGTCCAAGATGCATGCCTGAAGGAGATGTTGTAGTAGATTCAGACCATAAACGCAGTTTGGCGCAGAAATCGCCGTCATCGATACATCAGAAGGTGGGTTTTTGTATCACTGACAATATATGTTAACTATTTGTTAAGAAATTGTAATATGTTGCTTGAAGTCACGTATATGTTATCACTATTTGTATGTATTTAGTCATTCTATACTGCGACATTTCTCAGAGTCATATACTGTGGCAAAATATATTTATATTAAACCAATGTGTGTTACCTAGTAGCATCTATGCGTATAACTTACCTTAACAGTTGCAAATGTAACAATGTTTCTCTAAACATTTTTACTTTATACTGAATACATGTGGTAAGAGTATCGCATGTGGCTCATTAAATTGTTTGTTCTGAACAGACTCTAGATATTCATACGCCATATACATTTAAGCCATGTTTTTACGACCATCCATTGTTTGGTATTGGTTTGCGAAATTTTCAAGCTTTTGGTTTTGGGGGAGACGAGCATTTTATGAACCAACCATTTCTTGTCTCCTTCCAAATATACGCTTACGTGGGAACAAAATTGTGATATTTTGTCTTAACTCCACACACTCTCATCCAACAAGATGGTAACACCTGATCATTGTACGGTTTGCAACAAGAGTTTCAAGAGACTTTTGCACCACCTTAATCAGAGTTTGGCATGTAAATCTCATTACATGGCAAGTGACAAAGCAGCAACAACAGTGCCCTCCATTGTATCAAACATCGGCCACGTGAAAACCGGTAATTTGTTGCAAGGTGGTACTTCTCGCACTTTCCGTCCAAATTTGAGTTCTCCTTTGTCCGATGGATTGCTTCCAGTATTGGAGAGTGGGGAATTGCTGGAAAGGCCGACGATGAGCTGCGTGTTGAAGATGTCAACGAAGTCGATGACTACATTATGTTTGACGACGACGGTATTCCCGAGCAAGGCGATGCTGACGATCAAGACATTTCAGAAACTGAATCGGAGGAAGGTCCTGATCTCAGCGTTTTGGATTTGTACTTAAAACTGTTCAAGCTGCGAGCAAACCCGCTCGGTCTTGCGCGTTTTCTCGGGAGGAAAGAGTCCAAATTGAGTTGTTGCAGCTTCTTAGGGATCTGAAGTGTCCTCTCAAAGCATTCACCCTAGTACTTAAGTGGGCTGCTAAATCAAACGGGAGCGGCCATTCATTCCGTGAGGGATTTCAACCAACTCGTGAGAAGGTGATCGCAAATTTATTTGAAAGGTACAACATGAAAGGATTAATCCCGAAAGAGAAGAAATTGTACCTGCCTTATACACAGAGGACCGTCTCGTTGATATTCTTTGACGCCAGTGAAGTATTCGCATCGCTACTCTCATGTCCCACGCTCAATCAAGATGGGAATTATTTCTTTGACAAAGCAAAGGATCCATTTGTTGCACCAGAAACATCATCCCACGTGGGTGACATCCACACAGGCCGTTGCTACAGAAAGACATACGACGCCCTGATTAAGAAGCCTGATGTCGACATGCTCCTCCCCTGTATCATGGCAATGGACAAGACATACATCGACATGGCAGGCAGACTCCAGATGGAGCCAATAACAATCTCTCATGGTCTTCTGAACCACTCAATACGTCGGCTCCCAATTGCCATGCGAATCCTCGGATACATCAATCACAGCACCCCCCGCCCATCTCCCTTCAGATTCCGAAATAGATGCCGAGTTCAATGCACCCGCTGACTTGCCAAAGGGGACCGCCCGTGTTGAAGACCCGCTTCGGTGCCCCAAAGACGTAAGTTGGTCAACGTTAATCCTGAACGAGACACACATGCAGATCCAGTTCATCCTAGAGGAATCCGGTTTTTTGAGATTACAGAATCATGGTTTCCGATGGGATCTTAGCTACAATGGAAAGATCCACCCCGTCGTGTTCCACCCGTATGTACCCTTCATCATCGGTGACACAGAGGGGCACGACCGTCTTTGTGGTCACTACACCGCCCGATTTTCACAGATACAACAGCTTTGTCGCATCTGCGAATGTCCCACGTACTTGAGTGGTTATTCCAAGTCCAACTTTCGCCACCGTGTTCCCAAAAAAATCGATGCTCTTGTGAGTAAGGGCCACACCGTTGAGCTCCAGTTGCTGTCCCAGAACTATCTTAAGAATGGATTCGCTGAGGTTAGGTTTGGTCTCCACAATCAGCGCGGAATATTTGGAGCCTGCCCAGGCGAAATGCTCCATTTGATTTCCCTTGGTTGGTTTAAATATTGCCTGCAGGCCTTCTCAGCCCAAGCTGGTCCCAATTCAAACGCATTGAAACAATACGATGTGCTGTGCGCTAAGTTGGGCAGATCATTGTCCAGACAGAGCGATCGCGACATCCCCCGAACAAACTTCCCCAAGGGGTTTTCATCAGGATCCAATCTGATGGGGCACGAGATGACAGGGTGTCTTTTAGTCACATTATTTGCACTGCACACCACCTACTTCCGAGGCATCTTCGAGGTTGGGAAAAAGGTAGCTGTAGTAGGGGATGACCAGAGGTTTCGTTATGAAAACCACATTCAAGATTGGATAGGAGTTGTTACATCTCTCCTGGTGTGGCACCAATGGATGAAACAACCGATGATGTCAAAGAAGATGGTCAAGCGTTCGCACACCTGCTTGCAGTGGCTGATGCGTGTTGTCGCCGAAGTGGCGCCCCGTCCAGGAGCAATGGGAAACAATACGATCAAGACGCACTTGGTACTGCATCTGTGCGAAGACATCCTTGACCACGGTGTTCCCGACAACGTGAACAGCGCCTACGCTGAGTCAGCTCACATCCCACTCGCGAAGGCGACATCCCGAAACACACAGAAGCGAGCCATATCCTTCACAAAACAAGCAGCCAATCGCTATACTGAAAATTTAGTCATTTCACTCGCTTCTACAGACGTAGAGAATGACGTCAAACGCAACGTCGACAGCAGTGCAGCTGACGTTGACACCCCGCTCGATGGTAAGGGTGGTCGTCGTTTTACCTTGCATGGGAGGAAGGCAATGAACGCGCCACATTTCGCTGGACTCGCCCGCGCTCCGGAGACAACTTGGAGATGGCCCATCTTTCGCACCGAGTAACGGCCTTTCTGAGTCGACATTGCCTGCCCAAAATGCCGAAGGGAGAGCTCCCATGCTTCACGTCCTTCAACGACGAGGACGGCAACAATTACCGCGCCCATCCTTGCTACGACGGCAAGGCATGGAACGATTACGCGATGATCGAGTGGGAAGGGTACCCACAACCCGAACCGGTGTTCATCCACACGTTCGTTGACCTCCGCGGGCTTCCGAAAGGAGACTCCATTGACATCAACTCGAATGGACAGACAAAATTGACAGCCGGGTTGTACGCCGTCGCCCACTCCTTCAATCCAGTTGACGAAGGTGACCTCAACACACCGAACACCCTCATAGGTCATTATACCCCACATTTCCATTCCTTTAACGACAGACATCCAACCCTCTTCCTGGTGGATGTTGAGTCCATAAGGTCACCGGTACTAGGTATTCCAGATGTTCAATTTGGAGTGAAACCTCCAATGAACGAGCGGCATTACCTGTTCCTGATCCGTCGCAAAGCAGAGTGGCCCCGTGCGTGGGATTCCCTCATAAACAGGTGCCACCATGATTTGGAACATGACGTCGACGATGACACCTGGTTTGAAGAGGAGTATGAGAAAGACGAATTGATCAACCGCCTGCCAAGTGGTAGGGGAAATTTACAGTGTCAAGACCCCAGAAGACTTCGCTGCGGAGGTAGCCGCGGAAAAAGCCGAAAAGGTTGCCACCAAGAAGAAGAAGGAGCACGCCGCCGCAGAGAAAGCATCCGCGAAGGCCGCGAAGGCCGCCGAAAACCCAGGCAAGAAGTCGAGTGCCCCAGCGTCCACCGCACAACGTTTGGCGGGAAACTTTAAACGCAAACGGGTGGCCCCAGCGAAGACGGGTAAGGGGTAGCCAGTAGGCAGTCCCCCAAGTGTTGTCAGCTAGGAAACTCCCGCAGTAGTAGTAGAACCAGTAATCAAAGTTGAACATGTTTACTTTTTTTGTTTCTTCGGTATCTTGTATCGTCCACCAACCTCCAGGTCAGCGAGTTGCACCTGCCAGCCACCGAAAGTCAAGCTGTCACCGGCTGAACGTCCATCTCCCTTCCGTCCACCCACGCAGGGTGTTCCGGCACTCACCGCCACGTTTGGTTTTCGAGAACCAAAATGCAGCTCACCACCACCGCCACCAACGGCTCCGTCCTCCCGCCCGTCCGCACGGGACGGCGAATCACCAACATCACGCTCCCGTTTGCCAGAACGGAATCGCCGCACGGCATCGGAACCTTCCGAACACAGCGGCAGCCCGATGTCAAGGAGCTCGACAGCCGCCTCCTCAGCAGACGCCAACCCGCCGGCTTGCCAACCGGGCTCCGTGGCCGCGGCACCCCGGCTTCAACCCGGGCTGCCCTCCGGCGGGGTCTCCTCCTCTCTCTTTTGTCGCTTCCTGCTAGCTCTCTTGAGCCAGCCGGAGAGGCGCCGGGGACAGTAACCGGCAGCACACGAGGCCCGTCCAGCCTTCACAATTTTCTCCTTTGCAGCCGTGAACGTTCCGTAAAGATGGTTCCGGAAGGAAGAGTCCCTCCCCCTGGTCACAAACCCGAATTCCTTCCCATCCGGACAGGAAACAGACGTGCAGTGTCGGACAACTCTGCCATCCCAGCTGATGGCCACACCATGGCCAAGCTTCACCGCCATGCCGTGGAACTTGGTTCTTCCATCTGGTCTTACGCCGTGTACGTTGGGGAGAACGAAGTACCAGTTCTCCCCACAGCCCGGCACTTCCTCGGTCCACAAACTGAAACCTTGCGAGGCGTCGTTCACGTCAAGTGCGACGAATTCCCGAGTTGACGCTCATGTCCACGGTGTACCCAACCCGTTGGCGACGTTCCAGCATCTCCATTCTCTCCCGAAGATTCTCACGCACGTTACCGCGATTGTAGTTGACGACGTCAACGTCACAATTGTCATCGTCACCGTCATCGTTGTCGTTGTCGTCGTCACAATCGACAACGTTCCCATCACCAGCACCCCCGCCGTTGACCGTCGGAAGGACGACGCCGTCCATCGGCGAAACCGGACTCAAACCGGAGTTCCCCTCGGTGTCCCTTACAACGGAGTACACCTGCGGGAAGCAACGACTCCCAAGGATCGCCAAGTCAACCTTCTTCTTCCCAGCCTTCTTCGTCCCAACCTTCCGTTCCCCATCCCTCCCGTCCACGACCACCTTTCCCACAGCATCAACGCCACGTCGATCGGGCGACATCGGGCTCTCTCCTGCTTCCTGGCAGGTGAAGGCCGCGCAATGCCTGTTCCAACCTCACAACAACCAGCCACAGAGGATGGTTGTCGCGAGCGCGCTCTCCAACAAAGACAATCAACACGCAATCCTGGCGTGGACTATCTATTTGTTGAAAAGTCAGCGAGAACTATCCGCGGCGATGATGATGTTGCAACAAACAACCAAAACAAGAGTACTTCATGAGAGTACTCTGTCATCAGATTGTGCTTTTTTGGTGTCACCATTCACCAAAGGTACTAAAAAGCAGCAAAATCGACGTACTGTAAGTACTATGGCGAATGTAGGGCATTTTGCACCTGGGACTTCTTTCCAAGACCTCTAAATGCAGCATATATATGTTATTGATGTATATAACATTGAATTACGTTATATACACATCCATCGATTATAATAAAATTATGTATTTAGTTAAATGAAAAAGTAATTACAGTACATAGCATTTTCATGTATAGATGATACATTCGTTTCCCAGGACAGGACTACATACTGGTACAGGTACACTATACTGCACCAGTGTAGCAACAAATCAGTACGAACACAAAATTTAATGCTTGCTCAATACATGGATGTACATATATATGTAATTTACATCATGTATGCATACGCACCGACACCCTTGAATGATTACCAAGAACTAGCTGCCGGTATAAGAACACTGGTGTTGCATACTCCGAGTACGACAACTACTGGTAGTGAAACAAGATTGCGAGTCCGTCAACGCAAAAACAAGACTGCAGTGATCATCATGTCATAAATAATTTTATAGTCACACATATTCATACAAGTATATAAACGGAAAATGTGGGAAGCTAAATAGTGAACATGTAAGTGCATTTAAAAAAATAAACGACTTGCACATGTTTTGTGAATATAAGTAGTAAGCAATACATTTTTGTATAAGTCATGTACAGGTAGAAAATGAACAAACAGGGACAACTCATACAATTTTGAAAACTGGTGGGAGATTCAAAATCCCAAATTCATCACCCAAAATTACAAGTCGTCTCATACTTGCTGCAAATTGATACAACCACTGAGACCGCTATTCTAACCCTTGCTTGCTTCTTCTTACATTTTGATTCATTCGTCCTCATGCCGAAAACATCTCCAACTAAGCAACCTTCAGTGGCTAGTACTCGGACCACGCCTCCACGCGCGACCAAGACCAAGACGAAGAACGCCGAACTTGACACACCGACAACAAGAGCCAAGAGGAATGAGATGGCGGCACAGCAAAAGGCTGAAGCTGCTAAAGCTGCTAAAGCTGCTGCTAAAGCAGCTGCTAAGAAAGCAGCGGCTAAATCTGCGGCTAAATCTGCGGCTAAATCTGCCGCTAAATCTGCGGCTAAATCTGCAGCTAAATCTGTTAAAGCATCGACGACTGCAGTTAACCCGGACCCACCAGTGCAGATCGCGACAGCAGTTAACCCAGACCCAGTGCAGATCACTGCAAAGGGACGCAAACGACGTGTTGTTCCTCCTCGTGGTAAGAAGAAGAGGAGGAAAGTGGCACCAAAAAAGGTGGTGGTGGTGAGCAGAAGGAGCGCTCCTGAGGAAATTGATGACTCCTCTTACTCAGTTGAAGAGGTTGACGATGAAGAGTTTGAAGAGGTTGACGATGAAGAGTCCGAATCAGATGATGACAGGGAGGATGAGGGGAAAAGTAATGCGGGTGATGACAACAACGTGGTGACACATGACATGTCAGATGATGACGACTCTGTTCTCAGAATGGATCAGTTTGTTAGAGATGTCGGAAAACAGCAATGGATGCAAGACGACGTCTTGGTCAGGAGTTGAACCACTGTGCCCAGGAAGGCGCGGAGGATCCTCCAGATGACAATGATACTCCAACGGCGAAGAAGAAGGTGTCGTCTACGCATGTTCAGCACGATGATTGCGATGACAATGAGTCCAATGCGCCGCCACGAGAAGAGAAGCACGTGAGAAATCGAATTGTGATATACGTCAAAAACGAGTTGTTCCGTCGATGTAAGTTTGTTAACAGTCCAGTAATGTTCGAAGGGCGTTTCGAAAGGTGCTTGAAATCGAAAAGCCAAAAATCATTTCCTTTTTCAGTTGACATACGAAAATGTTTCAATACAGCGTTGAACCAGAAAAGGAGTACGTGTGAACAAGCTGGTCTCAGAATTGTTCGGGCGCAATCAATAAGGATTTCAAAAAACGCGGCGAAGACTTCTTCACGTTTGAAGAATTCTGTAAGCTTAGGACAGCAACAACAGACAGGGAGAAAAGGGCCTTCTTCTTCTTCTTCAATAACTTCTTGGAGTGTGTATGTGGTGCAAATGCGTGGAGAATCGCGAAGAAAACAATGCTTGTATCGGAGGCGCGGCACAGCGACAATTCGAAAATGGTAACAACAAGTGACGAAGCGTTTGGATTGTTGCTGATTGACAACTATTTGGAAAAATGGAAAACCGGCACGGAGTTGGTTGACGAAGACAACCCAACGGAAGCAGATGATGGGCAGAATATGACGACGAAGAAAACAAAGAGACAAGCGGGAAAGTACACTGAAAAGAAAAAAGGAACCTGCAAGTATGGTGGGTGGAGCGATGACGGAATAAGACAGTTCAATGCACTGCGCATAATGGTTAAAGAGAACAGGGCATGCCCGCAGTCAAAAGACATGGAACGTGAGCTGCTGGCATTCTGCAGGACACGGGCAGGATTGAAGAATGCCCGTGGCGATGAGCGGCAAGAACAGCACGACGGTACTGGTGCTGACAACAATGCATTGGAAACAGCGGTAGCAAAGGTACCTGTGGAGGCAGCATGGGACTCGGATGACGAAAATGAGTCGTAGTTGCTTGTGATTGCGACAGCTGCTGCTGGCAGCCATAGTTCATTAAATGCATTAAAATGGTGAATGTTATGAAAACAAATGGCTAGGTTGATACAATGTATGCTGAAATGAGAACACCGCAATGCGCCAAGAACAAATATATATGGTGACTTGGCAAAATATATGTCCAAGGTATAGCATGATATCGCCATATGTGATTTTTTATAACTATTTCATTTAAACAAATATGTTGACAAACTATTTGATATGTAATAATATGTGTCACATTGTGAATACAATATTGCACCTAAATTGTGAAAAGATACAATATATGTTTGAGACAACATATGTGTTAGCCACTTAACATACATGTGCAGAACTTGCGATAGGGATGTCATTATCCGGTAACAATTCAAAGCTTAAAAAATAGTTAACATATCCCACCTTCTGATGTAGTTGGTCGGATGTTTTCTTCGACCGCCTTGTGAGCATACCGAAGGTGATTGAGAAGCAATTGAACGTTCTCTTCGTAACCTGTAGTGTCGAACGTGCCCCTTAAAAGTTGTTGCTGGGCCTCCCCGAAACCAGTATACCCCAGCAAATCGGCCAATGGGGAGACTGTGAATGGAGTCCCGTGCGCTTGTCCGAAATGAAGTCTGTTCCGTTCTTGAAGAAGACGAACAATCTCCGTGGAACTTCGATTTGTTGCCATTGAGTACAAGCTTTCGGATCATCTCCAGAATGTAACGGAATTTCTAACCGAACTACCCCACTACTATGATTTTTCCCTCTGACGTTCCGCAGCTTATTTGTCACGGCTTTGATATCTTCGGCTTTTGCAATCAGCGCAATCGTTGGGCAGTTTCTCTGTCGGAAGCGCGTGTTGATGTTTCAATTCTTGGATTCGCTGCTGACGTTCTGTTCCGCGAGTATTAAAACTTTGTTTAACCAGAAGACGGATATTGCTATTTGCCGACCGAAGTAACCGAGAACAGTGGCGTTGATGTGTTGGGACTTCGTCTTCGGAAACATCATAATATACTCCTGGATAATCCTGCGTGATCCAGATGGGTTCGAAAAGCTGATAAACATTTCCTCAAATATTGCACTCGTTGCCTTGCTCGTGACAATTCAGAGACCATGCCGGCACGCCGAACTGAGGATTTTGCTTCTGCCGCCAAACCGGCCGCTAAAACATCTCGGTCCAATCGCTCTGCAAATTGGTGCCGATTGCCGGGATACGTTAATCTCCTACCTCTTTGAAATGCATTATGGGCCAACAAAATTCATACATAGTGTCGATATATGCGGTAACCTGATGTATATTGTTTGCTTTGAACATTCGTCTGTTAGGAGGCGCGAGATTGGGAGTTGGACTTCGAACAATTTATCCGTATCAAAATCGATAGAAAAATCCTCGGTGATCGGATGATAACCTGACGTTAAATGCTTCGTATCCCATCGCAGTTAATGCTGCTCCAAGACGAGGGCTCCCTAGGGCATAATCTAGACACTTGATCCTCTGGGTATGTCGCTGGAACATGGGATGAATGGCGAGGAGCTCAAATTAATCAGCTGTAATTCGCCTGCGATAAAGCTCAGACCATCAGCATCTGTGCCAGATGCTTCGTTAAAATCACCGACCAGCAAGATATCGGAACCCGCTCGTTGATAAGACCGCAATGCTAGCAATAGATCTCGCCGGAAAGCAGATCGGGGATTGGTAACAGGATCTTGAGATTGCAAGAGGAGACTTCGATGCTGACTTGACACTGTTAGCGTCCCTACATGTCCTCTCTTATCGACTGGTTGATATGCTGACACAATAACAACTTTGATTCCGGACCTGCCTGAGAATTCTTGAAGGCCCCCTTCAAGTCGGCATGGCCATGCCGTCCATCTATCCAAGCTGACAAGAAACGAGAAACATTTCTGTCCTGCTTACACTTTTCAGAGAACTAAATCAAAATCTAATGCGACTGTATGCTGTCGATCTTGTACTTCTTGATCATCATCACATCGGACCCCACCAGTTTCTATCCTTTCTTTTCTTCACCAACGGATATTGACGACTTCTTGGAGCTCTGTTGCAATTCGTCGAGTGTCGATAGATGATTTTTGACGACAATCTCTGATGTTCCGACACACACTGACAACGTCAAGCAAGAAAGTCAAGGCTCGGAACGATTCGGTCAGACTGCTGATGTCTGATGACTGATGACGCATTTCTGTCCAGACAATACTTCTCACAAACAAACTCGACGTAAACTCAAGGCCTTTCACTCCATTCTCTGTAATGAAGCAAGTGCAATAGAACTGAATGAGCTCGATATGCATCGGCCGGCTGAACGAATCGCATGGAAGTTGGTGTGTAGGATGAGATCAGAGTGGAGTCCATACCCGTACTGTAGTACTGTACTCCTAATTCCTTAAAACGTTGAGAGCCCGTCTGTGTCCCCATTTCGAGCGCATCAAGCCAGCTAATTATTTTTACACTGTACAATTAAATACTATTAAAGTACTATATGGTCTATGTCATACAATTGCCGTTTTTTTACCGTTTCATTTTTTTGACTATTTGACTTACGGTTGTGAGACGTTATTTAATACATGTGTTACAACTGCCTCAATGGAATCTTGCATGATGTGATATTCAAAAAAGTTTTGTGACTTGGATCTATCATCCTCTGCTCTTGTTGTCATTTGTTTTTTGGCGCGGGTTCTCTCATCACAAAACTGAGAACAAACAAACTAAGCAACACAACGCACACACAACAACGCACACACAACAACACATCACGATCAACACAGCACACAACAACAATTGATCGACTGCGGGGCAACCATTGTGAAGGAGGGGCACACGAGCTACTTCACTACTAATGGATCCATTTGTCCTCAGTCGCATTACTGCTCTTGTTGAGGTGAATAAACAATGGGTCACTGAATTTCTTCCTATAGAAGTTCAGCATGTTGAAGGGCAGGTTTGTGAGGACGAAGTTCAGGTTGTTGGTGAGGACAAAGTTCAGGTTGTTGGTGAGGATGAAGTTCAGGTTGGTGACAGTGAAGTTCAGGTTGGTGACAGTGAAGTTCAAGTTGGCGACGGTGATGAGTCCATCAGGACTGTTAATCTTGCTGACTTCATTGGGACCGGAATGCGTAGCAATCGGGATGACAATTGCAAGCACCTTCGTCAATATCTGCCTCGTCGCTTTAATTCCAACAGTCCCTCATCCCGAAAGAGCATGTGATCCCATTTATTGCAGTGGCATGTGCCCAGGCAGGTTTCAAAGTGGCATCAAAGGTTGGGAGAAGGCATCGATAAACTGCGATTCTTTTGTCAGCACTCTTGAGCTCATGGCGACAAGAAGGATCTTTTGAGGAACAAGATTGATGACAACGACAATGACAATGATAATAACGACAACAACAACAACAACATCAGCCAGTACAAGTCTTCCGGTCGTTCGTCAAAACGCATTCGCCCCTCAGCAGCAAACAAGGAGTCAATATGTCCATTTGCATTCTCACTATATTGGGAACCAAATGATGGCCTTAACGGCAACGTTGCTGGACGCTGGTACTTTTGTGCGGATGGGACAGAGTGTAAATCCATGAAGGTCACCAAAGGAACCTGCTGATGTCCGATTGTCGTATCACACTGTGCCGCAATTGGAACTTGAGTTATCTAGGCAATGCATTTCACTGAATTCAGAGCCTGCAATTGTGCAGGCTCTGATTGTGGAGCAAACTGGCATCTCTCTTTCCTCTGACCAGCTGAGGAGGTGTGCTGGCACACGAAAATCAGGTCGGTCCTGGTGGCAGTACTGCAGTGGACTTAGGTCAATCACCAGCTGAAAGACTTGTGCACTACTTGCGCAATGAGGAAGCCTTGATTACATTCTTCTTGTACGACAATACAGCCACCCGGCTTCTCACTATAATCAGGACTGGGAGGAACAGGGGATCCAGTTCTGAGCACAATCATTATTGCTCACGTGAGACTGATGCTTCAACTCTTTCCTATGCTGAATCGGTGAGAAAGCTCTTGGTCTTAGTGGGAATACAAAGCTGCTCCTTGGTGCAGCTTGGGCATCAAAACAGCAGCAGCGAATCTTTGGTATGTTTCCGGAAACACTGTGTGCCGATGTTACCATGGGAACCAATGCTGAGAAACGGCCCTTGCTTGTCATGACAGCGAAGACTTCTGAGAACCGAATTGTCCGTGTGTTCCAGGCATTTCTACCATCACAATGCCGCTGGATTTTTGATTGGTGCTTCCGTGATGCATTTGTGCAACTCCATGGAAGTACCTCTGTTGAGCGGAATCAAATTATTTTGACTGATGGCGATCTTCAGATGTATTCCCCCCTTGTGGATCTTATTGGCGACCGTGGTAGTCCGTGGCGGAACAGTAAGCATATGTGTGCAACACACACAGTGCCAAGACCTGCTAGACCTGTCATGGGGCCTAATCTTTACGTAACTCCCCCAGGGGCCTTCACAAACTTTCACCAAGATGGTAAGCATAAAATGTTATGATGCAGGCGCACTACGTATGCCCACACTGACAGTTCACGGTTTAGGTTTTGGGACAGTCGATTCAGGGCATCTTTGCCTATCTGGTTATAATGAAGTTATACTGCTTCGTAGATTGCCTAAGGGGCACGACACAAATGCAATGCTCAATACTCTTGGTGATGATGTTTTCAAAACTCCTCATTACAATGAGGAACAGGTAAGGATTCCACAAATAATTCCTTGGAGAATTCAGCACTGTCCGACTTTGAAGTCCACTTTAGTCTCCGTTGTTGTGCATCATCACAGGAAGGAATGAAGTTATGCAAGTGGCCAAGCAGCGATGAAATCATGCAAATGAAATCACTAAAGTAAGTATTTATGACTTCTCATTCCTCATTTCAGCGTGTCAACTAACACTTTTGTCTATCATAGCTATTGCCCAGTTGTTCTGGTATTGGGACCTGGTGAACATTTACACATCGGGAAGGGTAGGTTACACGCATTTCAAAAGCTTGGGTTGGAGGCACTGGCAAAAGATGATTGCCATTCATATCTGAGGAAGGAAATTTTAAGGAAAAAGAAAGTGGTACGAGATCCTACACAGTACAAGAAATGACACGGTAGTACGAGATCCCACGCGGTAGTACAAGATCCCATACAGTACAAGAAATGACACGGTAGTACAAGATCCCATGCAGCAGTAGTACAAGATCCCATACAGTACAAGAAATGACACGGTAGTACGAGATCCCATGCAGCAGTAGTACGAGATCCCATACAAAAAAAAACTGAACTCTAGATTAACGTACTGCCGCGGTGTTCATACCAGGAACACTCGACCCGCACGGCGAAACCTTGCCTTTCACTTCAGACAAGCCCCCGCTTCCATGCACTTTCATGCATCCTTTACCTATGGTACCAGTGATATCAGAAACTGTCGAATAGATCTTGTGCCGGCTCGGATCCTCGTTGCCACTCGTTTCAAATCCGCTTTGATAACTGGTTCATGTATAGCAATCCAGTTTTTATTAACCCAGTTTGGGCGATCATAATGCTCCGTTACCTCTTCATACATCAGGTCTTGCACTGCGGTGCTCAACTGCGCCTTGAGGTCATACAGTTCCCTCAACTTCCTCTGTAATTCTCGTGTCTCTACCTGCGCTCTGGAGCGTTCATCAGCCCCATGTAAATCTTTATTCCGGCTTTCCCATACTACCCACCATTGTTCCCACAGCAGCCCGATCATTGCAACTTGCCACCGGTGTCCCGTTTGTTTCTTTGTCGTCTTTTTGGTATGTGCGTTCTCATCTGCTTTCTGTGCGTAGAAAGTGTCTTGCAGGTCACTCCATTCGTTGCTGAAGCGCCCTAGGAACAGTTGCTGCCACCCCAATGCGTTCTGTTGTTTGATCAAACGGTGGACATCGGACGGATATGTTCGGAAGTCCAGGATGTAGTCATCGGTATCATGTTGAAGCCATCCCGTCAATGCGTCGCTCAGCACCCGTTTAAGGAGCGGCCTCGTGCGGAGGGAGTCGCATTTCTCAGCCACAGCCGTTACCGCCTGAGCTCGCCAAGTGGCGCGGCTTTCGTGTGGACATTTCAATATGTGGCTCCAGTCCTCCACAGCGGTGTGGCATAGAGGGCACTGATTTCTTAGTAGATCCCCTCGATGTACGTTTTTACATGTCGGGAGAATTCCATGGACCAGTTTCGTATAGTGAGTCTTCCTCTTGATTTTCTGCCTAAGGCTCGCGCCATGTGCTGTCCAATTTACGTTTTTCATCTCTGTGGTCGACCACCCGTATCTCTCCTGAATATACTTTGCGAGACCCGGCTGTGTCGCTTGGTAGCGTATGGATGTTTCGTAGTTTTTGGTCGTGCTCCCATTTGGTGTGACCAGATGTACGCCCGCTGTCTCCGTGAGGAGTACTACTGGTCTGGACATTCCATGCTCGCATTGGTATGTTGTGGCCATCAAATCGGCATCGACATTTAGTTGAGCCAATAATGGAAGACGATCGTATGCCTTTTTTCTATCCTGATGCCCTCGAACGTATTGGAGTGTAATGCCAGGGCAACGATGGAGTTCTGTCAGAATGCTACTCAACAAATCCCATTCGGGTCCTTTCACATCCAGATCTTTCACTCGTTTCAATTTGTTGTATAAAGTCCCGTCCGTTGCCTCGTCCAATGGTTTGACTGTGATTGTTTCTAGCAAGCTCTGGCTATCTGTTGCCAAAATTCCGCGCCATGGTTCCATTTGGGTCGTGAACTCTGACAATCGCCGAAGGAAACAAAGTATGGCTAACATGCCGTACGCTTCCGCTCGATAAGAGTCGACCTTCGCGCCTCGTGCCGGTCCCATTCCTCGTGCTACCCGATCCCCCAAGTCGGAACTAATCATCCAGCCATACGAACCTTGATTATCTGTCCAAACGGACCCATCACTCACTGCACAGACTCCATGGGACAAGACATCGCTTACTGTAAAGGGATCTTCGGAGAGATCAACCTGTTGAAGCAATTCAGCTTCCCATGGGGAGAGCTGACTCACATATGCATCAAACGTAGCTGCAGGGCGTACTCGAGTCTCTGGGAAATCCGTTGCTGCACTATTGGTCAAATTCCACAATGTTGGTGCAATGAGTTCCACCGCGCTAGGCGCTGAGTGTGATGGTAAATTTTCCCATGTTCGGTACTGTGTTGTTTCTTGGTATACCCACGGGCTGACAGTCTGGATACAGCGTGTATATTCCTCTCCTTGGATTCGAACCCACAAGATTGTATCGGATCCGCAGAGTTCCTCGTGTTCGAAATATGCTTGGTGTTTTTGTCGTTGTAGTGGAGTTGGCAAGATCCAAGGGCCTAACGGTTCTCGCAACTTTCCATCTGCGTCGCTCCACAGCATCTTACACATTCGCCTCCATAACTGCCACTCGGGTGAGGACGGACGTTCTTGATAGATTACGTTTCCATGAGTACGGCTGCTGACCAATGATGGGAATCCCATCCACTTCGTTTTATCCAAGTAATCTCCTGTAATGACTGTGATATCGGCCAGCGTCACTGCCTTCAGGTATAAGCGACAGTAGTTGAGTCGTCGGATCTCGGCGTTGGTGAACTGCTTTGACTCTAAGATAGCATCCATTAGGTGATAATCGTATCGTCGCTGGAGCTTTGGGATAGATGGGGCATCCACTTGCAAATACATGTTTGTCTCTGCGAGGAATTCTCGTAGGGAGCCAATCCATTTAGACTCCAAGTGTGGTAATGCCGAGTGGACTTGCTCCAAGATTGAGTACGATACTCCGGTCTGCTGTTGGAACCACGACAACGCGACTCGGAGAAGTTTTCCTGCAGTTGACTTTAACCTCCAATGCCTTACAAACATGATAACTTGGCCGACTCCCTGCTGAACATATAAGTGCCGAAAATTTGCGCCTCCCAATTCCAAGGGTCCATATAGGATTTCCTTTTTTGTGTTCCGATTATACCCGCATCTTGCTACTATGATGGTCATCGCCTGTCGCTGGATAGTCTCGAGTTGTTTCTTTTTTAAGGAGGAGCACGCAAGTGGGTACCCAACACTCGGGAGGTAACATGCGTAATAATACGTCCACGCTTCCAATTTTGTCAGAGGACATGTCCACAAGAACGCAACTGCTTCGTCACTTTTTCGTTTTAGTTGGCGGAACTGTTCCATCTGATTTCCGATGGGGGCCTTGTAATGGCCAAGAGTTTTATGGGCGTCATACACTGATAGCACTTTCAAGTTATGGACTTCGTTTGTTTGACGATCCGTGACTTGAAGTTTATCTTGGAATTTTTCATGAGAGGGAACTAGTACTGGTGCTCCTTGGCCCGAGAACTTCCATTGCATCACATGACTCGAGCATTTTGACAATTCGAGAGCTCCACCACTTGCGGTGAGTAGATCACTCCATTCTTGAGCATTTTTCTGAGTTTGGGTAAACAGCTGTTCCACCGTTGCAGTTGACCCATCGGACGCAAATTGGTTTGTTTGGCCATTACAATGGTCAACAAAACTAATCATTCCCAGTTGGAGTGGAAAAGCGAAAACATCACAGCGTTTCTCTGGAGTAACCATTTCACTCGCGAAGAAGCTTGGACGTTCTATCGCTCATGCTATGTTCCAGCCGTTGCATATCCCTTGACATGTTCTTTTCTTTCGCAGTCGCAATTAAAACATATCCAATGTAAGGCAATGGCTATCATCACTGCAAAGTGCGGTTTTAATCGGAATACCAAAACGGAAGTGTTGTATGGACCCAAGAATTTGGGCGGAGCAGAATTTCGTCATCTCATCGTCCAGCAAGGCATCTCTCAGACCTTGTATTTCCTTCGGCATTGGCGGTTGGAGTCCACCATTGGCAAGCTATTGAAGTCTACAATGGCTTGGACTCAATTATCAGTCGGCATGTCATATCCTATCTTGGAACGAACTCAGGATTCACTTCCTCACCTCGAAGCCAAATGGATCGGAAGTCTTCGGCAATTCCTCGGATCAATCTCCGCCTCAATATATCTTGACGACTCGTATGTTCCGCAACCGCAAAGAGAGAACGACATATATCTTATGGACGCAATTGTCCACTCAGACCGATTCACACCGACAGAGATTCGAAAACTGAATTATTGTCGCCTGTATCTGCAGGTTGTCACACTATCGGACATAACGAAGCCGAACGGACATGAACTCGACCCAAGCATGCTATTAGGGCGATCATCATTGATGAGCTCGCGCACACGATGGCATACCGTGCATCAAGATCGACCGTCAAACAAGGAATGGAAGTTGTGGCAGTCGGCCAACCGTCTTTGGAGTGATGAGAAAGGACGATTACTCAGAGCCTTGGGAGCGTGGACGCAGCCTCTTTCCAAACGAAGGTTTCAATCCTTCGGGTATATTCACAGCCGCTCCTTATTCGCCTCACCGCAGACAACACTTACAGTACATCGTCATGTCGGTCATGATAGATTTCGTCCATCATCTTCGGTAACATCACGGACATATGCCCAACTGCCAGAACAAGCGCGATCTGCAGAAGTCAGCGCGGAGGAGGGTGGCTATTGGAAACTTCATGGTACTCCATCACAGACTATTTGGAAGCCGGTCATCCCACGTCGGCTACGGCCACGTTTGAACTGTTCGTTAGCACTCTTGAACCATGGGAGGCCGAACTCCTGAATGATGTCATCTCACGTTGACCCATTTACACTTTGCCTGGAGTTAACGCCCGGTTTTCGAGCGGTCAGCGATGGTTCCGTGAAGTTAAAGCGACACGGGTCTTTCGGGTGGGTCATTAGTACTTTGCGAGGAGAGCGAATGGCCACAGGTATGGGTCCTGCCAGAGGACGATCACCAAATCCTACAGAGCAGAAGCATGCGGCATGCTTTCCTTCCTCAGATTCTTACTTCGGATCAAGGAATTCACTTACATGCATGAACCCTGGAGAGGCGTGCTGGCCACCGATAGTCAAGGAGTCCTTGACACGTTGCAAGAGGGTGATCGAGATCCTCAAGAACAAGAAGTTCCGATTGACTTGGATCGCGGAGAAGTTATTCTGGATTGCCTTCGACCAGATTGGGACATTCTTATCGAAATTCAAACGGCATTAAAACAATTGCCTCGCGTCACTCTTCAATACGTCAAAGGCCATCAAGATGACACGACCCCTTACCACTCCCTGGATCTCATGGGTCAGCTCAACGTGGACGCCGACACTCAGGCTGGTATATACAATCATGAATTCGGAGCATATCGAGGGAACGTGCTTATGTCCCCTCAGGCACGAGCCCATTTACATCTTCCAGACGGGACCGTCACTAGTCGGTATTCTGAAGTGTTGCTGCACGAAGCCACCACCAAACCTTTACTTGATTATATCCAACGCAGGCAAGGATGGGACGCATCAACCCTCCACTCCATTCACTGGGATGCACATGCATTGGCCATCAAGAAGACTACCGTTCCACATACCCATTTGGTCAAGCTTCTTCATCGTATGTTACCCACCCATGCGCAGTCGAACAAGTTCGACGGCGGTTCCCAACGTGCCCGTTATGCGGCTCGATTAATGAAGATTTCGCTCACATTCTTCGCTGCGAGCACCCCACTCGCGAACGATGGCGCAACGAGTTTTGTCAGCCATGCGTGACCTTCATATTCAAACCAACACGTCTCCTCGGTTGGCGACTTAATGTTAGCAGGTCTACGCCAGTGGTTTCTCTCTTCGGCAGTCGACGACCCGACGATAGCATCCGAGTCTTATCATCCGACTCTGCAATCTCTTCTACGCCACCAAAGTCACATCGGATGGGACCAGTTATTTATGGGAGATTTTTGCAGCGAGTGGTGTGTGCCAACAGCGATACCTCGCAAATCACCATTGCGCAACTGAAGACCTAAGCCGGATGGGTTTGACGTGGCAGGCTAGCATCATCCAGTTTTGTTGGCGTTGGTACACCTTTGGAAAACACGCAACCAAGAAGTTCACGGTCATGACGAGGAACGCAGAGGCGATAAGACGAGACGTTCGATACCAATTGGATAACATCTATCGACATCGCAGTATGTACGAGACACAAGTTCAACGGTTACTGCATCGAGATGCAAGCGACCATGATCAGCAAGCACTCAGTGTCACTAAGAATTGGTTATCGGTGAACCGACCTATTTTCCAAGAGAGTTACAGGAGGGTCAAACAGCGAGCTTTACGAGGCATGCGTTCCATTCGGGATTACTTCGGTCATGGCTGACGCAAGCACCCAGAATATTTGTGTTTGTACTGGTGGCTACTATACATCCCAGCGTAGTGCCCACCCGTGCGAGTCGTTTGCCTCCTGTCATGGGCTTTGCGGCAGCACGTTAAATAGATTTCGTATTTTTTTTTTTAATCATTCCCAGTTGGACCTCGGTCGGATTCTCGGAGGATCCCACGTACGATGCCGGAGCGGCAACTTGGTCGTACCCATCGAGTAACGCGCTTGATAGCATGCACCATATGGCCGGGGAGTTTGCACTCCCTTGGCCTGTGCCGTAGATCGGGAAAGAGTCCTCGTGTCGGTAGCCTGTTGGTGCCAGGCCCAATTCGGTGCGAATGCGATATTCTGCATTTGCAAGTGTTGAAGCGTTGGTCTGTGTGACCTCCAGCGGGACTCCGTACTTCCGACTGGCAAGCATCCCAACATTTGGTATGATTCGATCGTAGCATGCCGTAGCGTCGTAATTCGTTAGAATAACTGGCTTCCTGGTTGCCCTCGAGATTTCGCACTGTAACTCTTCTATAAATACTGGGTCCGGAGCGCTTCGGGCCGCCCGTGATCCATATTGTCCATCATTAAGGGAGTTGCTATCTTCGGCTTTGTGCATCGCTTCTCTCCACTTTACTCCTAATGCGAGGTTGAAGTCCGCTTCATAGATATGAATCACTCTGGTGCGGTGAAGGCGAACATTATCGGAATCTTTGAACAAAATTGTATTCGCAATTGTTTGCCATCGACGATACGAGTATCCTCTCTGCAGCGCATAATTAAGCATGTGTAGATGTAACGCAAACAATTCTTTCTGTTTGAGATCAAGTTCGTCACGTTGTTGCTTGAATTCCTCCGTGAGCTCATCATCGAATGCGTCCGTCGTGTAACTGTGCCGTGCGATCAGGGCCTTGAAATGGCCGAGATGAAGCCCGGATGGGGATGTTGTCGTAGACTCTGTCCAAACTCGGAGCTTGCCTCTAAATTCCTCCTCCGTAATGGTCGGCTTCGAGGGATTTTTGTAGATGTCCTGTACTTTTTCCAGATGACTCAACAGACGTCGCACATTACTTTCTAATGCTGTACTATCGTACGCTCCATCTAATATTTGCTGTCCATGAGCGGTTGCTCCGTCGAATCCTAATTCGGTGGCTAATGGCGGTATTGTAAACGGTGTGCCAAAGGCTTGACCAAAATGAGTGCGATTTCTTTGCTGCAGCTGGTGTAGTACTTCGGTAGGTACGTCGATTTGGACCCAGTCTGTACATGCTTTAGGGTCGTCGCCCTCGAGCCTTGGAATTTCCACCCTCGTGACCCCTTGTCGGACCTGTTTTCTCCTTACATTTGCCAGTTTCCTGAACATGTTGTTGATATCCTCCGCTTTCTTGATTCGTCGCAATTTCATTGCTGTTTTATGATCCGCCGATTCTATAGAATTCTCAAGATGTGCGATCTTCCGTTGGAATTCTTGGTCTCTGCGTTCCGTACTTGTCGCTATGAGGTCTTTAATTTCCTTGTCAATGACTCTCATTTCACGCGAACATGTCTGAATGGTATCGAGGAGGTTGAACAATGTGTCCAACTTCGCAATGTCACCACGGAGGACTTCTTGATGATTCAATCCGGTTTTCAGTGCTGTGAGTTGTTTTGCAAGAATGATCTTTTTTCTGCGTGCCTGTGCTAATTCGACTGACCATGCGGGTTCGAAGAATTTTGGAAGATCTTTTTCTGCGTTCAAACTTGCGTCTAAAACATCGCGATCGATGCGTTCTGCATACATATGGCGATTTCCAGGAATTAGGAGGCGGGTCGAGCGTTCAAACGCATTACTCTTAGTAAGCAATTCGTGCTTCCTTCGTATGTATGCGGTTACTTGCTTATGGTTGCGCGTCGATAATTCCCGTTTTGTACGATGGACGAGCGTCTGAGTCTCGGACCCAAACAGCAATTCTGTGTTGAAGTCCATAAAGTATCCCCGATGATCTGTTGCGATCTCCATGTTAAACGCATCATATCCGGCATGAATAATTGCGTTGCATACAGAGGGGCTCGCGAGTGCATAATCTAAACGTTTCGATCCTCTTGCATACGTTGCTGGTGGGGCAGATGAATGGCGGATTGCCATGACATCCATAAGCTGGTGGTCGCCTGCCAATTTAATCATACCATCGGGATCTGTGCCAAGGGGTTCATTGAAGTCGCCAATAAGTAAGATTTCATAACCCCGGGATTGGTAATCTGTCAACCATTTTGATAAATCGCGGCGGAACGCAACTCTTGGGTTCGTTACTTCGTCTTCCGAGTTTAACAGCAGACTGACGTGTTGTGCTGCCACTGTGATCTTACCGACTACACCGCCTTTGACAATGGGTTGATACGCTGAGATGATTGCAAGTGTTCTCCCGGCCTGTCCTTGGTATACTTGGCTTGACCACCGACCCCACTTGTCTCGGTCTTGCTTGCATAAACGGCCAGTGAGCGAGCCCACGGTCATGACCATCGTGCCTCCTGGTTTAAACTGAGTTTGGAATGGAATTGGTGACGTACCCATAACAAGACGGCTTCGTTCCCAGTGTTGATGTGCTGTGTCGAACATGATTTTTCGTACGGAGGCTTGTGTCGTGTCCACATTGTGTTCTTGACCGCAGAAGACATCCGCTTGTATCTCTTTGAGTGAACGACAGACCGAGTCAAATTTGCCCCCTTTTGCATCGAGTTGGAGACCATTGAGGTTTATTGCATATACTCGCGTGATGGCTGCGGTTTTTTGTTGACGTTCATCGCCCCAAGGGTTATTGTCCCGACTGTTAGCCATGCTCAGTTTCGTTGCTCGTTCCACATACTGTTCTACTTCTGGTCCGCTGTGGCGTAACATGAGGTTCCGCCATTGATCTTGAGCTCTCTGTAAAGCTGTTTGGGTTTCTGGGTTGATACCTGGTGATGGTGGTGGAGTCGTTCGCCGACTTCCTCCATCTATGCTATCGCGAAGCCTATGCCACCTGTTCATGAGTCCGCCGCCCCAGCTGGACCCGTTTCGAATGTGTATTGGGGATCCAGGGGAGCTGGCGGAGTAAAACTCGAGTTCCTGCTGTGTGCTTGTGCTAGCGAGCGGGTATTCATGTTGGTGAATCTTGGGGTGACCGCATCCGGAGTTGGTGATTGGGTCAGTGTGTCGTTGTCGGAGTGAATATCGTCTGTTTCGGTCGCTTCAAAGCGATTGTTCAAATCGACACAAACGTCCGCTTGGGGTGAAAAGTCATATGCAACATCATCATGATGTGTCTCTGTCTCGACTTCATCATCGTTATCGTCGTCAATGGTCATATCACCAAGGACTGATGACTCTTCGAACTGGTCAAAGAGCATCGAGGCATTATCCTGCTCACTATGAGGATGGGGAAGTGTGACGCCTTCTCGAGTTCGCTTTGGTGGTGGGGATCGGATCATGCCTTCTGCTGAGGACTCTGTCGTTAGTAGACCACTCGTATGGTAACCGCTAGGCCTCATATTTGTACTCTGGGTTCCGCCTGGTATATGAGTCAAAGGTTGATGTACTTGTGACGCATTCCGAACTGCTATGTCCTGGGCCATTAATCCAAATAGGCGTGCGAGTTCTTCCCTGATATCCGTCATCGAGCTCGTTAGAAGGCTCACATTCTCTCCCGACGCTACCAGATGCTCTCCGATTTGTTCAAATTGTGTTGCGGTGTTGACTTGAATTGCAGACAAGCTTCCCGAGATTTTTCCTTGAGTATCCACTGATTCCGCTAATTGCTTTACCACTTGCTGCAATTCTGACTGGACTTCTTCAATCTTTTTACTAGTATCTGTCGCAAAGGTCTGGAACTTATCTTCGAGGGATTCCAATTGTTTCGATGCTGCTCGCCCTGCTACTTGCAGGGATTCCAGCTTTTTCTTCTTTGTTGCGACTTCCAATTCTTTGAGTTTGGTTTGGTATTTGGAGTCCGATGCCAATGTTAGAGATTGCGTGGATGCTGTACTAAGTTCGTCAGTACCCACAGATAGTCGGCCTTCGAGACTGGACGAGTCGTCTTCGCTTACTTGTTGGTGTTCCTTCGATGTGTCTGAAGAAGGCTGATCTGACAACGCAGGCGGAGTCGTCCATGCGTTGTTTACATGCTTTGTCTTAATCTTCTGTGTACTGCCTTTCTGCTTTTTGTCCTTTGTTGATGACGAGAAAGGTGGCTTTCCCTGATACGTTGGTAGTTGTTGCCATACGTCAGCTGTATATAAGGTATCCATTAAAGAAACATTAGAATCAGCTGCCGTTTTGATATGTATCTCATCTGGGAGATCAAGTACGCTGTCCCTGAATCGTGCTTCCCGATGACTTGGGGGCGAAAGCCTTAATCGATACAACCTCAATTCTTCCTTAGCTTGTTCATAGTAATGTGCCGGTACTAGAAGATATGCCTTTCTCTCTTTTGTTCCGTTGACGACGTCACACAGTGCTGATGATTTATCTGGGAGGGTTAGTGTTCCTGCCCATTCGCGTGTTGATCGTTTGATGATACTACCGTCATCACAATACTCGATGCGCTGCTGGTCTAAGTGGAAAATGACTGGAGCCAAGTGTAGCGCTTTCACAGAATGCAACCATTTTTCATGAAAAAGGAATTGATTATTGATTTGAGCATCCGTCATTGCGCTGAAAGCGTGTCGGAAGAAAACTGCTGTTCCCTTGCCTTGCAGGACGTGTAACAAGGCTTGACACACAGGTGTTACATGACTCGCCATTGGACCCAGGTGTGGAATTATCTGTCCCATTGGTGTCTTCTTGTACCTTTCAATATCAAAGTATGGTGTCGCTTCCGGCATCAGACTTCGAATATATTGAGTGTAACGATGTGTCGACGTGGTATTTGGCGCCTTGAGTAAGATGTATCCTGCAATAACAGATTTCCCGCCTGTACTACTCGAATTGGAAACCTTGATTTCGACCTGGTTGTCTTTCAGTTGCTGTTTCTTTCCTGGACCGTTTTGCCATTTAACTGGATTGTCTGTAAAGCTTAGTCGGACACCGAATATAATTTGTGATGTCGTGTGGATGAATGAGATTTGGGGGGAGATATAATCCCGGAGTTCCGTTCCTGTCAACTTGGATATGGTCGAAAATGTTTTCAGATCTTTGCTTTCCCACCTGTACAACATACCATCGTCGTCGTCAAGTACCGCAGAGAGTAACATTTGAATTGCCTGATTGAGAGTTTGTTTATCGGTTTCGTACTGTTGGATGCCACCAGGGGGCTTCCACCTTAATGTCAAACGATGGGTACCGTCATTGACTGGAACGTTCTTGAACGGTTTCAACCTCAGAGTGCATCTGACCATTTTCTGTTTTGTTGTCCTGACTGTTGTTGTCTTCCATTTGGTAATCTTCCTCCTCTTCTTCGTGGACTGTTAACACTTGAGGTAGTTTGAAGCTGGTTTCATTGTCTTCGATACCTTTGGATTGCTTAAGTTGGTTATGAAGCTCCTTGATTGCACCTGGCCGGGATATTACTATGCAATTGTGTACTCTCGTGCTCCTTTGGTGGACTTTTATCCCTACGTCTGCCTCGTTCAGGGACATCAATCCAGCATTCTGTGTTGTTTCTGTCCTCGTCTTCCATGGACCATCCCTGTCTTGGAGGATTTTCCACTCCTTCAATGATGCAAGGTATCCACTTGGAGGATGCTGGATCATAGTATGCCACATAGATATGGCTATAGTTCGTCGACCATTCTTGCAGCTTCTCGAAATTTCGAACTCTCTATCCAAGTGGTACATAAATTGATACCAAATCGCTGTGCACTTCAAGGTTTAACGTCAAAGTTGTTCCAGACGTCTTCAAATTCACTGCAATCTTCATATCCAAAAACCTAATTCCAAATATCTCGCCCAACCAGTCGGCGTTCCACCATGTTTTTGGTAGCGATTTGCAAGTTCATTCCGACGACTGCGTTCACTGTCCGTAAACCAATCTGGTCCATCTGGATATGGAATATCTTCCCACTTGTCGCAATCAAACCCATACACTGAGTGCTCTACCTCCTCGAAGGTAGGGTACGCTGGGGGTGGCGGCATCGCCGCTTCGTCGGTCATGGTCAATCAACGGTTGGTAGCGCAACGATTTCCTAATCAAGCTACGTACGTACGGACTGCGGACAGACCGAACACTCGTAAAACTAATTTAGAAAATTGTAGTACGAGATCCCATACAGTACGAGTACGAGAAACGGCACGGTAGTACAAGATCCCACGCAGCAGTATGAGATCCCACGCAGCAGTAGTACGAGATCCCAGACAGTACAAGAAACAAACGGTAGTCCCATACAGTACAAAAAGTGGCACAGTAGTACAACAAGCCGCGCCAAAATGAAATGAAGTAACAGCAAGCATCAACAAAACAGTAACAAACATCCATCACAAACACCGCAAAAACATCATTGCACAACTTACCTGACTCCTCTGAACTGTGAGCGTTGCAGAAACAAGCAGTCCCATACAGTACAAAAAGCGGCACAGTAGTACAACAAGCCATAAAAATGAAATGAGTAACAGCAAGCATCAACAAAACAGTAACAAACATCCATCACAAACACTGCAACAACATCATTGCACAACTTACCTGACTCCTCTGTGAACTGTGAGCGTTGCAGAAACAAACGGTAGTCCCATACAGTACAAAAAGCGGCACAGTAGTACAACAAGCCGCGCCAAAATGAAATGAAGTAACAGCAAGCATCAACAAAACAGTAACAAACATCCATCACAAACACTGCAACAACATCATTGCACAACTTACCTGACTCCTCTGTGAACTGTGAGCGTTGCAGAAACAAACGGTAGTCCCATACAGTACAAAAAGTGGCACAGTAGTACAACAAGCCGCGCCAAAATGAAATGAAGTAACAGCAAGCATCAACAAAACAGTAACAAACATCCATCACAAACACCGCAAAACATCATTGCACAACTTACCTGACTCCTCTGTGAACTGTGAGCGTTGCAGAAACAAGCGGTAGTCCCATACAGTACAACAAGCCGCGCCAAAATGAAATGAAGTAACAAGCATCAACAAAACAGTAACAAACATCCCTCACAAACACAGCAACAACATCATTGCACAACTTACCTGACTCCTCTGTGAACTGTGAGCGTTGCAGAAACAAACGGCAGTCCCATACAGTACAACAAGCCGCGCCAAAATGAAATGAAATAACAAGCGTCAAAAAACAGTAACGAACATCCATCACAAACACCGCAAAAACATCATTGCCCAACTTACCTGACTCCTCTGTGAACTGTGAGCGTTACAGAAACAAAATGCAAAGTGGGGAACAAAGGAGAAGAGTAGGAGGGACAAGAATGGTAATGGGGCTGGTTTGAAATTTGTGTGTGTTTTGTGTGAAGGACCCACAAAAATGCTAGTAACATCCTCGAACTTGAACAGCACATTTTTTTTCAAAAATAGGGAAACCAAGATTCCTATGCTGTCGCAACATCGATCGATCTGTGATTTAGCCGTTAAAATATATTAATATAAAAGTATACATGTGCTATATTTTTTCCATTCACATCATAAGATATATCCCTTCACTATGAAGTTCGCTTTGAAATGCATGGACGGCTCGAAATGGGGACACAGACGGGGACTCATACTTGAGTGCACGACCCGTATGAATATATGTGTCCTACGAACTCGAGATTGTCGATATACAGTAGCACAGTATACCTCCAGCACGCACCAGCACACTAAACTTTTGAGGACTGGAAGGGTCGCACATCGCAGCAACCATTGACTTCATTGTTGTATTTCCTTTTCGGCTCTCAGACGGGATGAGACGAGAATAGGAGTGGTACAGTAAATTGTTTGCAAACACTAAGGAGAGTGCTGGGAATAGTCTGTCAGTGTTGATCTGATTCGAGGAACAACTTGGATGTCAACTCTTCTAATCCAGTACTACTACTCCAATACCCCAAGACCAATATATATAAATCTTGTTTCGGATGGAGAATCGAGGTGCTGCCGACGACATTGATGACATTGTCAAGGATTCTTCACGTGGTGATGGCATCCAGGGAGCATGACTTTGCTGAAGAATTTTTGTTTCATCTGCCAAAAGAAGCACGGTCACGTCGTCCGCTCCATCTGGTTCCTCTCCTTATTCTTCGTTGCCGTTGCCATTAGCGTCAAATGTTAATGACAATGACGGTCGTGATGATTCTCATGCTGGTAGTGTCAGTGGTAATCAAAAATTGGATCATACAGACAAGCACTGTGTCCGGTAGGTGGTTGTCACGAACGAATGAGAACAGTTTGAACTTCAACTAGAATGAGAACAGTTTGAACTTGGTTCGAAGAAGAAGCAAAAGTACAACTACTCCAGGAGAAATGGTCAACTAAGAACACGAGCAAAGAACAAGAAGTTGATAACGCAGAACAATGTATGGAGTGAATCTCATCAAAGGGTCATGTCAAAACGAGAGAAACCGAATACATGCATCAAATGCGAACCACACATTTTTACCATTCCGAATCATTGTTTCTAAAAATCTGCGGTGCCTTCATTGTTCGCCGCTCGCCGCACACGGACACAGCTCACCGCTCTCTTCATGCTTTCTGCAACTAGAGTATTGTGCAGGAAGATATTGAGAACTACGACGTTGTAAGTTGAAAGTACTAGGAGTGCATCACACGTTTGAGAACGCAAACAGATATTATTCTTGACCTCATCAGCTCTCAGGCAGGACGAAACGAGAAAAAGAGTCGTAAATTGTTTGGATACTCTAGAGGAGTGCTCAGAAAAAAAAAAACACAACCTCTAATTAACGTGCTGCCTGCGTTACCTGGAGTACAACCAAGAATCGACCCGCACGGCTACATACAAGTTCGAAAGAAAACTTGCGGGTAGCGTGTTTTTGTTGCCACTTGACAAGAGGGATTAACCGGTTTCTGCCCCCCCTGTCGGTTCCAAAGTATGTCAGAATAGACCGCATACCTTGAATGGCTCGTTTCGTTGCCCGTGTCACGCTATCGAAGACAGCCGTTTCATGAACGGCTAACCAATTGGACATGTGTATATTGCCTTTCCCGACATGAGTATGCTCTGGTTGCGCAAACACCGGTGACATGCTCGGCTCCACCTTGTTCTGTTGTGCGTACACTTGATGAATTCGCCGCTCCAATTGAGTCCGTTGAATGCGGCGCTGATCGTCCGCGTCTTTGCCGTGAACTATGGAGTTTCTATGTTGCCATAATTCGCGCCATTTATTCCAGATCGTGGTGCTGATTTCCACGACCCAGCGATCTCCAGCCGACGTGGGTTCGAGTAGTTGTCTTTGTTCCAGGTAACAGCTTTGAGCTGTGGCCCATTCCATGCTAAACCGAGCGCTAAACAAATGTCGCCAGCCAATAGCAGTTTGGGTATCAGTGATGGGCTTGAAAACTGAGGGGTATTCGCCGGTGGGCATGTGGTCTCCATGAGCAAGCCAATCCTGAAGACATCTAAGAAGATAGTCTCGGAGTCGTGGCGACGTGTGGAGCTCGTCGCAACGGGTGCGAAGGACCCCAACAAGCTCCCTCCGCCAGGTTTCTGTTTCGGGGCATCGGAGGAGATGATCTCGGGTTTCTTCAACCGCATTGCAACAGGGACATAAGGGAGAAATATTGCTGTTATATCGATGCTGGACTCTGTTGGTTGGAAGGATATCGTAGACCAATTTAGTAAAATGAACGTGATGAGATCGTTGACGCCGCAGGGCTTTGCCATGAGCCTCCCAGTGAATTGTCGTAAAAACTGCTGGAGTCCATGAGAACCGTTCTTGCAAATACGAAATGCTCAGAGGTGCTGTATATGCTTGTCGAAGGGCTTGGTCATATCGTGACGTGACCGTTCCTGTGGGCAAATGTAAATGAACTCCCGTATGTCGTAGGAGGCGCGCTCGAGGTGCAGGTTCTGGATGTCTTCTCTGATGGGTTGAAGCCAGGTGATCGGCCTCGATGTTCAGCTGTGCCAATAATGGAAGTTGGCTAACCGGTTTATCGTCGTCTTGATGGCCTTTGATGTGCTCGATCGTCGTCGCCGACCAAGTTATCTTAACCGTGTGATAAATTTCGATAAGGACGTCCCATTCTGCAGAGAGAGGATGGAGATAAACTTCGGCGGGGTTGACCCTGGCGGGTGTTGTGCTGGTATTCATGGTGGGAAGGAATGTGTGGACCTGGTGTACAACTGCTTTGTTGTCGCACGCCATGTGTCCCTCAAACGGGAGTGTCCTCATGGTGTACTCTGTGATGTGGTGGAGGAGTGCTCAGAGTATTTCCGGTAGTCTGTCGCAGTAGATCTGATTAGAAAGCTTGGCGACCAATCTCTGGTGCTGCAGGAATCCAGGAGAGTTACTTTGCTGAGGAATTCTCATCTGTTTTGCCAAGCATGGCAACGTCGTCGTCGGCACCTTATGGTTCGTCTCCCTACGCTTCGTTATCGTCGCCATCCGCAGCAAAGGTTGATGATCGTGGCGTAGCTCATGGTGCAAGTGTCGGTGATACCAAGAAATTGGAACATGCACTACCGACTGACCCAAGAATGCAATTACCCGCCGGGTTTGGAATGGTAGAGTCGATGGGAAGGCCTCCATTTGTTTATGCAAGCAATTCCGACGTTGGTCCTGGAGCATTTCCCGTACGCACGGCTCGCAGCACAGCAGCAAGTCGCACCTTCAGGACTCCCAGTGGTTCGTATGATTCCCCGAAAGAGTTTGCTACTGAAGAATCCAAACAGGAAGATGGAGTGCCAAACTCCGCAGCTGCTGGAATTGATGTGTATGCAGTGGAAGCCCAACGTGTACCAGATGGAAATGAGGATGGAACGGTGTTGGTTGCCGAGGCCCAATACGTCAGCAGAATGAAATGGTACCAACGTCGTTGGATTGTTGCAGGTCTTGCCTTGTGTGCGTGCGGTTTTGCTGCTGCGGTGGCAGTGGCGATGGTGGTACTTTTAGTTCGTCCACCATCTGCGGCTAATAGCAGTTCTTCAGCGCCTCCAACCACGGCCCTAATAACAACGGCGCCCGCAACTCCCGATCCAACACCGCCGCCCCCCACGTTCGCTCCAATTGCGCCCATATCACCTACCCCGAAACCAATCAGCACGGCGTTTCCCACACAGGCACCAACTTCGAGAAGGCCCACCACCACCTCGAAACCGACCCCCTTCTTGACGCCGTTTGGAATTGCCTGCAACTTTCTTTCCATTTCAAATGTGACCAAGTGTCGATCGACATTTGTGTTTGACTCTGATTATGGCGTCACAACGACTGGTTCCACCATTCCCAGTGAGATTGGACTACTGACGCAGTTGACGTATTTGGATGTTGAGAGCAATTCGTTGAGTTCGACGATTCCCAGTGAGATTGGACTCTTGACACAATTGAGGAAATTGGATATCTCAAGGAATGCATTAACTTCAACAATTCCCAGTGAGATCGGACTCTTGACACTGTTGACGGAGTTGGATTTCTCCAACAATCAGTTGACTGGGACAATTCCGTCATCCCTCTGCTCACTCACTTCTCTCTACGGGAATATCGCTTTCGACGATGGAGAAATCACGTGTCCGACGCCGTTTGGAATTGCCTGCAACTTTCTTTACATTCGAAATGTGAGCAAGTGTCGATCGACATTTGCGTTTGACTCTGATAATGGCGTCACAACGACTGGTTCCACCATTCCAAGTGAGATTGGACTTCTGACGCAGTTGACGTATTTGGATGTTGAGAGCAATTCGTTGAGTTCGACGATTCCCAGTGAGATTGGACTCTTGACACAATTGAGGAAATTGGATATCTCAAGGAATGCATTAACTTCAACAATTCCCAGTGAGATCGGACTCTTGACACTGTTGACGGAGTTGGATTTCTCCAACAATCAGTTGACTGGGACAATTCCGTCATCCCTCTGCTCACTCATTTCTCTCTACGGGAATATTGGTATCGACGATTGGGAAATCACGTGTGCGTCAGATTGTTGTTTCTGAATCTGCAGCGGCTGAAGTGAAAGAATGAATGGATGAAGGCAGCAATGAAAAAGGCACAGGAGACGGGTCGTGTTTGCGGATATTCGAGTTTGACTTTTGAGGGATCGGCGGAAGCAAGGAATGGCGGAATCAGGCGGATGGATTTTGGCGGCGGATGGTGTGATGTGTGATGGGATTCGTGAAATTAAAGTTGGTTCACTTCGGTGAAAAAGTAAAATTATAAAGATAAATCTATTCTTCAAACTCCGAACACGAGTAGTGGTTCGCTCGTATCCGGTATGTATTGCACGATCAGAATTTCACAATGAAATTCCGATGACCGATGACTTTCCCGATGGGTCAGCGTTTTAAACCTGACTCAGCCTCGATTACGTCACACTCCCTCTCGCGCCCGTCGGGATGGGGGAGGTCACCAACCAAGTACCGTACGACGATGTCGTTGCAAGGTTTCTTCGTTCAGCGCCTTCGTTAGAAAATCAGCCGGTTGCTCATGCGTACTTATCGGATGAATGCTTATTTCTTTCCTCTCCACGTAATCTCGGAAATGATGTAGACGCACGTTCAGATGTTTCGTCCGCGGTCTGTATTTGTGGATTTTCGCCATTTCTAGCGCCCCACTGTTATCCTCGAATACGTGGCAGTGAACCCTCGCTTGTGGCGCACTGATGGGGAAGCCTCTTCGCTTCATTTCCTTCAAGAGTTGCATGATCGGTATCGCATCTCGCAATGCGTAACTCAATCCCGTATATTCGCTCTCGGTGGATGATAACGCCACTTCCGTTTGCAACTGTGACTTCCACAGGAGAGGACAGCCTGCGTAGTTAATTATGTAACCATGTCGCGACCTCGCCGTATCGCGGTCATGTGCTGCCTCCGCTGGGTCCCAATCGCCACAGAAACTGGCGTCGACATATACTTCGAGTTCTTTGTTCGCCAATGGTCTCATGATTGTTCCCATGGTTCGCGTGCCTTTCAAGTACCGCCCCAACCATCTCACGGCTTCGCCGTGCTCGATCTTTGGGTCCGATACGAAACGTGCACATTGATGGACAGCGTAAGAGATATCGCTTCGCGTTGCCTTTTCAAGGTAGTTTAATTTTCCTATAACGGAGCGATAGTTGAACGAATCGTCGAACGACGGGGATTTAGAGTGTCGTGCGAAGCTTTGAAGATGCTGCAGGTGTCGATCGGGTGTTGATTTTATCATCGTCCAGTCGCAGGTCCTGAGAATCTGATCGATGAGGTGGGGTTGCGTTAAGTGTATCGTCCCATCTTGCCTCCTGTCGATGTTGACTCCCAAGAAATCCGCTAGGTCGCCTTCAACGGTGATCTGAAGATTCGCTTTAGTTTGCAACTCCTTGATGATCTTTCGATCTCTTTTGTCAGTCCTGCCAACAGACTGTCGTCCGTGTACAGAACATACAGCGTCTTTCCTCGATAGAATACGCACTCGTCGACTTTTGATTGCTTGAAGTTAAGTTCGTTCACTAGTTTCGAAACAAGGAATTGATTCCAGACTCGGCCCGCCTGTTTCTGGCCGTAGATGTTCCGATGCAGCTTCAGAACGTAGTCCTTCGGGTCAGAGTCGCACTCGAGGTCTATCCCTTTTGGTATCTTCATATAAAGTGTCTTTTCAATCGGCGCCTGAGCGAATGCCTGCACGAAGTCGATCTGCTTCGTGTGCCATCCGTGGAGAGCGGTGAGAGTCAAGAGCATGCGCACCGAGTTCCATGATGCGACGGGCGAATACGTCATGTCATAGTGTTCACCTTTTCGCATCCTGGATCCATCGATATTGAGTCGCGCTTTGTATTTCTTAATCTCTCCTGTTTTCGCATCTCTCTTTCGTCGCATCTGCCAGACTGCCGGTAAAACGGTTTGGTCGCTGGGGACCTCGGACTTGTGTACGACGGTAAAATTACCATTTTCGAACTGGTCCGTCACCTCTTTCAGCATGCTCGATTGGAACTCCTCGCTGTCCTTTTCTCGCATTGCTTGGTGGTAGTACATTGTGTCTGGATCTGACACAGCTTTGAGTGCTAGTAGGGGTTCGTCCCAGTTGATCTCGTCGTTGTCGGGGAACATGACAGCAAAGCAGCAATACAACGAGTGCTCCGCCATACACGACATGGCCGTCCACAACGGAAGCAACCCAACGACACGGATCTTATGACCATCATCACTTCCAACACTCGAGATCTCAAACGTCCCATAAAGATTTCATGGATCAAAGGACACCAAGATGAAAGCATATCCTACGATCGCCTCCTCTACGAGCACGTCTCAATATCGACGCTGATTTCCTTCAGACACCGCCATCGCGGCAAATTGCAGCCCATAGAAAGAACCGATCACCATCCAGAACAACAGATGTCAATCTCCAAAATGGCACCAGGATCCAAAGTCAAGTTGACGCATGTATACGATTTCACGTCAACGGATACCACCTGAGACAATACATGCAATCTAGGAACAAATGGACAAAACATGGGACGAAATTGACTTCGATCCTTCGGAGCCCATTTCAAGTCCTGTCCTCATCTCAACAAACCTCTCACATGAAACACGTCCATGACCAACAACCACTGGGCAAACGCCTCAACCGAATCGCTCCCATCCCCGATCCCACCCTAGAGCAGTGTCCATGCTGCAAACACCGGACCGAGGATCAACGTCATCTACTAACGTGCACAAGGAACCCGGACGCAAAAGACGCAATGTACCCTCAGAAAAACTATTATGACAGCCGATGACACCCACCCCTCTACCTGATAGTCGAAGGCATTCAACATTGGATCGACCACCGGAACAACCCTTCCAGCCAGCAACACACTCGTATCCACCGCATCTTCACGATCCCATCCGTTCCGCCATTGATTCCCAAGCACGCATCGGATGGCGTCACCTCTGACAGGCTTACTCAGCTCAGGATGGATCACACTAGCAAGCCTTGACATGCGCCAACACAAACCTGAGCCAAAAACAGGGCCAACAGAATCCGCAAGTGCCTCATTGCAATCCACACCCACCCGCCAACTCTGGCTCGCCAGGAACGCAGTTCTCCACGCCGACACCGAAGCCACAACCACGGCTATAGCTCGCACAGCAGAACAGATCGAAGTCAGCTACTACCACAAGACCCCAACTTCTCCGATTCGACGATCGTCACCTCTGCGATCGCAACCTTCAACAGCTTATGACTGGATCCTCCACAACTCGCAGACGATGGCTCCGACTCGTCAAATCCTCCGCTACAACACATACCCAAGACGGCACACGACAGACATCGATACAAAGCTTTTTCCCAACGATACAGTAATCGGCGAGCACAGTAGTAACTAAGTTCTCGCGAGCCCACGCTCGCCGGAACGGGGTACACTCTGGGGACCTAACGGTCCACAGACGGTGACAACCCTCAATAATTAGGTTTTATATATATATGTTGTCGGGGAACATTGCCACGTAGCAAAAGATCTCCCCTTCAACGTCGTGCGACGTCAGATCTGATATCTCCGTCGTCATCGCTTCGATCAACCGCGGTGCAGGCCTGGCCTTTCGGCCTGACCTGGTCGTTGTTTCGACCATAGTGTTGTCAACCTCCGTCGAAGCACCTTCCTCGTAACGGGGTATCGGTGGGCCGTCGCCCCCGACGTTCGCTGCAGCTCGTACCCTTGTGTATCGCGGGTCCGTTGTTTGTGCCTGCTCCTTTGACTTTCCCTGACTTCTTTTCCGTTTGTTTGATCCCGGCCGTTGCTCACGCATCGCGGCACCGGTGATCGTTGTCATATCCTTAGCTGGTTTCGACCTGCGCTCCTTGGAGTCCGACTCCTCTGAGCGACAAAGCCTGCTCGGATCTGCCACATTGATTTCGTGGTGACGTCTTTGACGGTATCGAACGTTGGGTCAAAGCGACATGGAACTGTGGGCTAACCAGTCCAGTCTCTCGACTCAACACAAGCGATACGCTTCTCCCGTGTTGTGGGGATTTGCCCAGGTAGATGCCTGGTTTGGATCGGTGCCTCCATTTGTGGAACGGTCTCTGTCCTTGGAGTTCGTTTTCAAGACATACGTCGGCGACCCAAAAGGTTTCCAGTGTTTGGGGTTGCTCGAGACTTTGGTTCCCGCGAATATATCGATTGGAGTTCTCCTGTCTCGATCCTGGAAGCTCGGTGTGTTATTCACCGCTTCGTTTGCGTTTCGTATCGCGTAGGGCCATAAGTTGGCGGTGACGCTGTCCTTCCATCGCGAACTTGCGTGGATTAGCATCGACCTCGCCAATTCCTGTAGCTCCCTTATTCGCCTTTCGGCATGGCCGTTTTGGTGGTGGGCGTTTACCCCTGCAAAGGTCATTCCTTGTTGGTCCTTTCTGCACGCCTCCATCCATTGGTGGGCTTTGAATATGCCGTTGTCGGCGTGGTAGTTCGAGATCCGGACGCCATGGCGCTGTGCGAATGCCTCGAAGGCCTTCTTGCCTTCTATCGTCTCTTCAGCCGAAGCCGTCTTTTGCAGGTAGACGAATCCGAGTCGGCTAAATTGATCGACAAACACCGTTGCATATTTGTATCTCTTCGTCGTCAGGAACCCTGTCATCTGCGCGATTAAACCTGGTGTCGGAGAGACTAGTTGGTCGACAGATACGACGTGTCCGGGTCGTTGGGCCATTTCACCCTCCTTCCCTAGTTTGGATGTCTTGCCTCGCCATGGTCGCCGTGTTGCCTTCGAGTAAAGGCACGCCGAACATGTTGGTATCCTGCAGGTTGCAAGTCGTTTCGGGAGTATGCCTTGCTTGGCCATCTCTTGTAGCTTGCGCATCGAGATGTGGCCGTATTGATGGTGTAGCATCAACAGCTCGGCCAGGTCGCTCGGTTGTCGGTCTTCCTCGTCGGTTATGACGTTTATTTCTGACGTGGGCTCCGTTGTGTTTCCTCCCTCTGAGGCCGTTGTGATGGGGCCATTTAAGGAGAAGTCGACGGGCGTCGCTCTAGCGGATTCGTCGGTTTCGGTCGTTGTCGGAGGGGGCGTCCATGTTTGTTGCCATGGAGTTGCCTCGTCCGACGGTCGTTCCTCCACATCGTACGCGTCCGCTTGCTCGTCTTCGTCGTCGGAGATGATTCCACTTGGTAGGGCGATAGGATCTGACATTGGTTCGTTCAGATCGGCCTCACAACAGAACGCCTTGAAGTTCCGATAACCTGGAGCCAACATGAACGTCGCGACGTTGTCCCGTTTTCCCAGTTGAATTGTTTTCTGGTGTCGTCCACCGTCCCAAAACATGACACACTCGTTGCCATCGGTGCGCTCTCCGCACTCGCGCTGGTGTCGCTTGTGGCGTGCTTGCGTCTGGGCCCAATGTTGCGGGCTGAGCAATCGCACTCTGCCATCTGGAACGTAGTACGAATTTGGGATTTTGAATGTCGTGACAATTCCTGGTCGTCCTCCCAACTCCATTTTAACGTGCCGACCTTGATGTTCGTTGTTCTGGATCCCCAAAACCTTTCACAATCCGATTGCTTGGTTCGAGTGGTCCGTCGAAATCATCTGGGTCGTGGGATATGCACGCAGAGCATCGATTATCTATTCTACGAGTTCTGAATCCGTATCGAAACGCACCTCCCTCTCGGTCGATATGGTCGCGTTCGCCTGCATTGCCAAGACTGCGGACATCGCCATCACCTTGCACGTGGTGCGACAGTGTCGATGCACCACGCCTCGTATTCGGCGTCGTCTCGTTCCTCTCGGCGTGGCAGCGATGCGTTCAATCCATTCGCCTACCACGTTTGCCAACCGTGTCGCCTCTTTCGATCCTCTCATCCACCAACCTGGAGGCTTGCGTTTCCTCCTTCTGATCGTTGGTGATTGAGGATCGACGCGATCAATACGATGAGCAGTTGGATCGGAATCCTCGCGGTTCGCAACGCTTTAGTTGTTAGGTCGCAGAGGGCTGGTTCGACACGCTCTCGGATCGTGTGTCCGATTCGCTTAATTGTTGTGAGTAGTAGGGTGGGTTGAGGCCATTGCATAGTTATCGTCAGCACTAGTAACGTTATCGTTAATAACGTCGTTGCCAAAGTCGCGGCCCACCCTCCCCGTCAATCACTGTTTTCGTCGGATACTTCATGCTCAGCGACCTTCTGCTCCATCTTTGCAACATAGGCCTTCGCAATCTTCAACTTCTTGACAATTCCTTTCTTGTTGTCTTTGTTGTCGGAGCTTGCGGTTCTCTTCGTCGCATGTGTTTCCGAGTTGGGTGGTGGTGCACCTCCGCGGCAGTCCTTGGGCTTGTGTGCCCTCCATTTTCACAGGTGCCGCCGGTGTCCTTGCCACACCAGTAGTAGGTGAATTCCTTGAATTTGGCTACCTTCTTCTCACCGGGCTTTGGTGGAGGCCAGTTCTTAGGGTGTTCAGCCTTTCCACCATCCTTGCCCGATTGTTTGGTCCGCTCTCCGGTCTTGCTTTTCCCTGTGGACGCACTTTTCTTTCCCATCTCGATGGAGACCTTTTGTTCAGGTTCTTCATTGTGGAGGTGAGCTTCGCTTCGAGAGCGACGATCTTTTCCTCCGCTGTGGGGGCGTTCCAGGTACCTTTCTCGACCATGGCGTCGTACTTGTTCTTCGCCGATATCATCAAGTCGTCAGGGGATATTTCGTTCCCCTCCTCGTGGTCGTCCTGCTTGCGAGTGAGCCAAGCTCTGAACGTCTCGTCGCTCACTGCACCATAACCCTTGAAGAGGTTGATGAGAAGGTCGGAGGTTGTCTGGTTTCTCGCCGACAATGACTGGATGAGGAGCTTGACGTATTGGTTGAACTTTCCGATATCGCTGTCGATGGTGATGATGTATGTGTCCAACGTCGACAACTTGGTTCGGATTTGATTCGTTGTCGCGTTCGTGTCCAAGTGACTCTCGCGAATCACAATCTTCAAGAGGGCCACTCCACTGTTGTACCTGGCGCCATCGATCTCGACCTGGTACTGATCTGCCCAGATCATGACCTTCTTCTTCGCCTCGCTCGTTAGGGAGGCCATGAGGCATTGGTACAACATGTAGGTGTCTTGTGCCTTGCGAACTTGAGATCCGATGTAAGTCCTCTCGGATTCGATGACTTGCTCTAACGTGATGGTGCCGTAGTTCTCGAGCATGTTTTCCTCGTCGGGGATCTCTTCTCCGGGATTCGTGGTGACATTGAGAATGCCGTCCATCCATCCCATTTCCATAGCGCGGTCTTGGACTTCGCGTAGGAACTGGAAGAGTCTGTCGGCATCACATGGGAATGGGTCGTCGGTGACCGCGCGAATTCCCGATCGATAGATCTTGTGATGTTCCGCCCTTGAGTAGTCGAGGGGGCCATCGACGGCTTGAGCCGGAGCCAAAGCGAAGTTAGCAGCCATTCTAGCTTAGCGCAGAGGAAGCGTGAAATTAAAGTTGATTCACTTCGGTGAAAAAGTAAAATTATAAAGATAAATCTATTCTTCAAACTCCGAACACGAGTAGTGGTTCGCTCGTATCCGGTATGTATTGCACGATCAGAATTTCACAATGAAATTCCGATGACCGATGACTTTCCCGATGGGTCAGCGTTTTAAACCTGACTCAGCCTCGATTACGTCACAGATTCGTGTTTGTGTGGAGAGTTGAGAGAGAGAAGAATGAAGGATTGATACTGGGGACCATGTACAGTACTCCGAGTGCAAGTCGTCGTGTAGGGTGTAGGATATATGAGTAAGGAGGATGCATGGATTACATTTAAGTGGTTAGACAATCCCAATAATGTGGAGAATGCCAGATCATCATTCCGGTCCTTGCATTGAGGGTGCCCTTCTTGATGGCTTGCTTCTGCATCGGTGTAGAAAGTGGTATCCTCTTGTGTGTGCGAGTGAAGTGTATGCTCGTTCTGTCAAAGGCAGTGTTCAATCTTCTGATGCTTTTCTGCAATGGCTGAAGCAATGAAGCCATACGATGCGTGTAACAACAAATGAGGGAAGGTACGTTTTGTCATTGGGGCCACCTTGAATAACAAGATACGCAAATAAAACAGATTCGAAATGCAAGTTATCATCTGAAGTACTAAAGTCATGTTATAAAAAAGCCCCGAAATAACACCGTGGCATGAAGCATTGAAGCGCTCCATCCCTTTTCCAGAGTTCTCTGTCAGCCGTAATGACCAAGCCTTGTCTAACCGTATCGCAATATCCCTGCGCTCTAATTTCCTGCTAAAAAAGGCGTGCGAGGATACCTAGTTCGAGTCGGCATGGCAAATCTCATCCATCCAAAAAGCTGCTGATTCAAAATAGCTTCGTCAACTCCAATGGCATCCTTCCATCCTTTTTCTTGCTTGCACTTGCATTCAAAAAAATAAAAGAACCATATGAAATCATTGTGAATAATGTTGTCAACTTCGTAATTTGTATTTGATAATCGTCGGACCCCTTTCCATCCTTCAAATTCGTCACAACCGGATTTAGTAGACGCCTTCTTCCTGAGTCTCTGATGCTGTTTATCGAGTCTCGATGGATCAAGGTTCTGACAAGAGTCACCTCTTTTCAACGGCTTTGTCGAGCCTGTTCAAGATGTGGCAGATCACCATGACAATAATGTCAAGTCTACGATTTGGTCAGACTGGACTGATCATGACTCATGACTGATAACGCCTTTCTGACCAGACGAAATTCCTCACAAACAAAGCTGATATACTAAGCGCAAGCCTTTTTCTTCATGAAGCAAGCGTAATTGAAAGTCGAAAGTGAATGAGCTCTCGACATGAACAAAAACGAGATACATCGGCCGCCCGAACGATGTAAGCGGTTGACATGGTGGGCTGTTTGCGCGGCGAGATCCGAAGTCGAGTCTTGACTCTGGACCCAAATGACACGTGCTTCGTACTGGTACCAGTACAACGTACATGGTACATGGTACCGACGGTCGATGATCCAAATGGCACATGCTCACATGCTTGATATGTATATATCATATATGGATGCGTATACTTCTGCTGCAATACACCATTTGTTTAGAGAAATATATATATTTGGGACTATATATCTATATGTATGAGCATTGTCCGTACAATTGAAGGGTACGGATCTGGACGCAGACCCACTTATGTACGCGATGGGAGATTGACAATTCAGCCATATACTGTACGTACGCATGATACACATGACATATGATCCGGATCATCATTTCTGTGAAAACATTCTTTTATCCATATGTATATATATATGGAATGATGCATTAATTGTGCTTTGTGCGTCAAGATTTTGAGAACTACTGGTAGTAGTATGGCATACGACGTGGAGTGTATTATTAGACAACAACTATAGAACCTTTTGCGGACTGAAAGCGTCGCTTTCCTTGACCTCATTGTTGTGTTTACTTGTAGGCTCCTCAGACAGGACGAGACGATTGATAGTACTCGGAGTAGTTGTAAATTGTTTGAGTACTCTAGAGTTGATTTGATCCGAGGTCTTGGAGACCCAATCGCTTCAAATACTTCGACGCTTCAATTCACGTGCACACACCCCACCAAAAGCACCGATTTATAATTCTTGCTTCTGATGGCGAATTGGGGCAGTGCCGACGACGTTTTTGCAAGGAATCACGACGTTGCTCCTGGAGCATTTCACGTACGCTCATCTCGCAACACTGCCACAAGTCGGACCTTCAGGTCTCCAATACGTCCGTATGTTTCGCCCGGAGAGTTTGCGGATGAAGAATCTAAGGTTGACGATGAAGTACCCAGCTCCGTAGCTGCTGGAAGTGATTTGTATACTGTGGAAGCACAACGGGTTCCCGATGGCAATGAAGATGGAACGGTTATGGTTGTTGTCGAGGCCCGCTTCGTCAGCAGAATGAAATGGTACCAACGTCGATGGATTATTGCTGCACTTGCCTGTGGTTTTGTTGGTGCGGTGGTTGTTATTGTTGTCCTCGTCGTTCGACCCCCATCTGCGGCTTCTACCAGTTCTTCATTTACGTCCCCTCCCACCGTCCCAATTACAGGCGCGCCCTCAACCCCGGAACTAACAGCGGCGCCCCCCACTCCGGTTCCATCTGAAGACGCGCCTTCCACCCCCGAACCAACCACGGCGCCTCCAACCACGGCCCCAATTACAACGGCGCCCGCAACTCCCGATCCAACACGGCCGCCCCCCACGTTCGCTCCACTTGCGCCCATAACACCTACCCTAAAACCAATCAGCACGGCGCAACCCACACAGGCACCAACTATGAGAAGGCCCACCACCACCTCGAAACCGACTTCCTTGACGCCGGTAGCAATCGCCTGCAGCTTTCTTTCCATTCCAAATGTGACAAAGTGTCGATCGACATTAGTGTTCGACTCTTACAATAACGGCGACTTAGAGAATCGCAAGATACCAACTGGTTCCACTATTCCCAGTGAGATCGGACACTTGACGCAGTTGACGTTTTTGGAATTCTTCAACAATTCCTTGACTTCTGCAATCCCCAGTGAAATCGGACTCCTGACGCAGTTGACGGAATTGTCGTTCCACATGAATTCGTTGACTTCGACGATTCCCACTGAGATTGGACGCTTGACACAGTTGACGATTTTGTCTTTCTCCGCCAATTCGTTGACTTTCACGATTCCCAGTGAGATCGGACTCTTGTCAAGATTGGTGGGTTTGTCGTTCTGGGTCAATTCTTTCACTTCGACAATTCCCAGTGAGATCGGACTCTTGACACAATTGACGATCTTGGATTTCGGGAATCAATTCGTTGACTTTCACCATTCCCAGTGAGATTGGACTCTTGACACAATTGACGGCGTTGGATTTCTCCTACAATGCATTGACATCCACCATTCCCAGTGAGATTGGCCTCTTGACAAAATTGACGTGGGTGGGTTTCGCCAGCAATCAGTTGAAGGGGACAATTCCGTCATCCCTCTGCTCACTCCCATTACTCTACTCCTCTATCTTCATCGACTGTGGTGAAATCACATGTGCTTCAGGTTGTTGTAAGGATGGTTTTACTGATTCTTCCTGTGGCTAAAGTGAAAGAATGAATGGATGAAGGCAGCAAGGAAAAAGCACAGGAGACGGGTCGTGTTAGCGGATATTCAAGTACAATAGTTTGACTTTTATTTTAGGGGTCGGAAGCAAGGAATGGATGGGATCTCAGTCGGATGGATATTGGCGGCGGGCGGTGGAGGTGTGATATGGGATTCGTATTTGATGTGTGGAGAGTTGAGAGAGTGAATCGGATGGGTATTAGTTCATTGTTCATTGTACCTGGTACTACAGTACTGCATATTTCTATGAATGAATTGGTCTGTCACGTCTCGTACTCTAGTACAAGTACCGGTACTCCTGAGTTCATTGTCCTGCCTTCACGAAGAAATGCTTATGGTTGCCTTACTATGGTACAGTGCCAGTACTAGTAGGCTTGCCAGAGCCGATGCACTCTCTCTTTCCCTTCCAGTGCTCACGTGTGTCGACAGTCGTGGTTCATTGACGTTGACCTGCTTGCAATAATATCGACACATCGATGATTATGTGGCGATCCAAGATGCCTCCCGTGTCACGTGTTCAGTGGTACAAAATGCAGAATCTTCCGATAGAACCATTGGCCATTCGTACTTCATGAATTGGGGTCCTGGCGAGTGCTGCCAACTGGCTGCGTAAGGTTCTTCTTAGTGGTGGCGTCTTCCCCCCTTGTTGAATTTGTCCTTTCTCTAATTCTCAATATTACATTCCACGACCTTCCTGTCTGGCACCGCCATGGTATAGGTAGAGAAGATGGTGTTGATGAGAAGATCAAAGGACAACAGTTTCCTTTCTCCCCTGGCTACTGACTACGAGCTGTGAGATCTAACCCGATGATATCGTGGTGGTTGAATACAAAAATCGACTTGTATCATGCCTGCCCGCATATGCCATTTTGGAATTGATTGCACATCTGCTGCCTGTCAAACTTGTTGTTGTTGAGGACTGTAGATCGGGCAACCGAATGTGTGGAAAATGTCTCAGTACTCGTCGATTCAGGTTCGTCATACATTGTAAACGGGCAGATGGTTGGAGAGACAACCTGTCTCTTGTTTGATTTTTGCTTGGAGACGAGGACCTTTTGTTTGCCGCCTTTTGCGCATGGTAATTTAATGCGGATGATGGTCTTGTCAGGTAGGTTCTTTGTGATTGCCTTGAGACACTGTGTGTTGGCCTTCATGACCATTGTCGTTGCTTATTGCTCGTTCTGTAGTAGATCACGGAATTCGTTTTGTTCAGCTATCACATTGTTTGAAAAATGGGCGTCGACTATATCTGATGCTTCGACGGTGTCTCGCATCTGATTGACGAAACACATTGTCTGCATCGAATTCTTCCGTGGAGTAGCGTGTTATGGTGTTATGGTGACTCCCCCTTGCATGCTTCGCAGTTTCGACGTCACGAAGGTTTTCTTTACCCTCGAGCTTTTCTGTCGATTTCGAAAAAGGTGCATGTACTATGAAAGGCGACTACATGTGGTGATCGAGGAATACTGTTGCGTGTTGCTGCATACCAGAAACCGATGGATTGTCGGTACAGGCATGCCCTTGATGATGTGACCGATCCATCCTTGTCCTGGGACAGGATAATGGATATCATGTTTGGTGACGGGACACATACACACACACACACACACATGAACCTGCTTGGTATCATTTCTTGATCGCCGTGACCGGTTCCGATGGGTTTTGCTCGCCTGCCGTACTAGATCCAGGCCGAACACTGTGTTACTACTTTTCGCGACAATCCACCAATCTTGACTCTTGACGGAAAAGGTTTCAGCCTTGACCATGCACTGGATCCTCTATTAAAAGGGGGACATGCCCAAGAGATGGCGTCAATGTGCCAGATTATCATTTCTTCAGCGTGGGTTGCATCGAAGGTGCCCCTTACAATGGATGCAGCGTCGGTGTGTAATAGTGGTCTCCTCTTTTGTGCAGGATTGAGGAATCAATCCATGCTGCATGAAGTGCAATTGGAACAGTAGTCATCGCCTGGTCGGTGGAACGTTGAATAGTTACATACACGAACAAAACATATTCGAAACCCAAGTTGTCATCACTTCGATCAATAGTATTATAGGTATACAAATAACAAAAACCAGAAAACGCATGCTGTCATGAGGCAATAAATGACTCCACAGTAGGGAGAAGAAGCCCTATAGCACCAAGGACATCCTGGCAACTGACGGAGTGATGATCGTATACTTCACTCAAAACGTTCATGAGCCCTTAGAATCGCGACAATAGCCCTCTTCGTATACCGCGACTAGTACCTCTTCCTTCTTTGAAACAGCATTGTTCCAGGAAGGATGCGATTGGCACTAGGTAAGCGGTAATTCAATCTCTGCTTGGGTCTTTCAACTCCACATGGATCTCAACTTGAACTCTTTGTGAATAAAGTTGTCGATCATGTAATTTGTATCTGATAATCGTCGGACCCCGACTCCGGTCAGTTTCGATCCTTGAGTTTGCCATTGACTCATCACCCACTCCAACGGATTTAGACGTCTTCCTGAGGGCTCGACTGCAGTTCGTCGAATCTCGGTGGTTGAGTCTTTTGAAGCAAGCGCAATCCAAAGAGTGAATAAGGTCGAATCTTCTGACGGTTCGGCTTGCAAGAGTTGGCGGGCGATCTGGCGAGGACACGAATACATCTACAGTATGACTGTACCAGGTACCATTCGTTACATTGTTACATAAGATGTCTGTAGACTCGATAGGTTATGGAGCGTCCCCCTATACTTTAGTACCCGTATAACGAATCAATGGTATTCCCGAATCATTTTTTTCTAAATCGAATCTGCCGAGCCTTCATTGTTCGCCGCACACCCATACGCCCATACACATGTCAGCTCACCGCTCTCGTCATACTCTGGTAGTGTTGTTCAGGAAGATATTAAGAGCTCCGAGGTTGTAAGTACTCTAGGAGTGCATCACACGTTTGAGAACACAAACAGTTACTATTCTTGACCTCATCAGCTCTCAGGCAGGACGAAACGAGAAAAAGAGTGGTATATTGTTTGGATACTTTGTAGGAGAGCTCAGAGTATTTCCGGTAGTCTGTCGCAGTAGATCTGATTAAAAAGCTTGGAAACAGCGCTAACTTTTCTACTACAGTACTCCGATACGCCAGCACAAGCACCAGTATCGAAATCTTGTTTCGGATGGAGAATCGTGGCAGTACCGACGACGTTGTTGACGTTGTCAGGGACTCTTCGCTTGATGCCGAGGCCCAACACCTCACACCATGGTATCAACGTCGTTGGATTGTTATTGGTCTTGCCTTGCTTGCGTGCGGTCTTGTTGTTGTGGTGGTTGTCCTCGTCGTTCGACAGCCATCTGCATCTAGCAGTTCTTCATTGACGTCTCCTCCCACGGTCCAAATTACAGGCGCGCCCTCCACTCCGGAAGTAGCAAAGGTGCCCCCCACTCCGGTTCCATCTGAAGACGCGCCTTCCACCCCCGAGCCAACAACGGCGCCTCCAACCACGGCCCCATCCCCAGAGCCAATTACAGATGCGCCCATATTTCAACCAATTATTGTCCCAGTTTCGCTAGCGTCCCCGACGCCGAAACCAATCAGCACGACCACCTCGAATCCGATCTCCTCCTTGACGCCGGAAGCAATTGCCTGCAATTTTCTTGCAATTTCCGAACATGACGAAGTGTCGATCGACATTGAGGTTTGACTCTAGAAATAATGCAAACGACAAAACGACTGGTTCCACCATTCCCAGTGACATCGGTCTCTTGACTCAGTTGACGTATTTGGATATCTCAAGAAATGCATTGACTTCCAAAATTCCGAGTGAGATTGGACTCTTGACAAAATTGACGTTGTTGTGGGTCTCCAGCAATCAGTTGACTTCCACAATTCCTAGCGAGATCGGACTCTTGACAAAGTTGACGGAGTTGGATTTCAGCGGCAATTTTTTGACTTCCTTTATTCCCAGTGAGATCGGACGCTTGGCACAGTTGATGGCATTGGATTTCTCCGACAACAGATCATTGAATTCCACAATTCCCAGTGAAATCAGACTCTTGACGAAGTTGACGTGGTTGGATTTCTACAAGAATGCGTTGATTTCCACCATTCCGAGTGAGATTGGACTCTTGACACAATTGCAATTGTTGGATTTCTATGGCAATTCGTTGACTTCCACCATTCCCACTGACATCGGTCTCTTGACGCAGTTGACGTATTTGGACTTCTACAACAATTTGTTGACTTCCGCAATTCCCAGTGAGATTGGACATTTGACGCAGTTGACGGTGTTGTCTTTCAGCTACAATGCGTTGACTTCCACAATTCCCAGTGAGATTGGTCTCTCGACGCAGTTGACCTGGGTGAATTTCATGAGCAATTCATTGACATCGGCTATTCCCAGTGAAATCGGACTCTTGACACAGTTGACATACTTGTCTTTCTCCAACAATACATTGACTGGGACAATTCCGTCGTCCCTCTGCTCACTCCCTTCTCTCTACGGGGGGGGGGAATATCTGGATTGACTGTGGTGAGATCGCATGTGCTTCAGGTTGTTGCTGGGATCCTTTATCATTCTGTGGCTAAAGTGAACGAATGAATGGATGAAGGCAGCAAGGAAAAAGGCACAGGAGACGGGTCGTGTTTGCGGATGTTCGAGTTTGACTTTTGAGGGATTGGCGGAAGCATGGAATGGTGGAATCAGTTGGAAGTATTTTGGCGGCGGATGGTGTGATGTGTGATGTGTGATGTGTGATGTGTGATGTGTGATGTGTGATGGCATTCGTGTTTGTGTGGAGAGTTGAGAGAGAGAAGAATGAAGGATTGGTACACCTTTCACCATCACGTCCGCCCATGAGACAGATGTTGCCTTTCCGACGATACTGTCCTTGTATACTACCAGTACTGTCGCTCGTGTATTGACTCGTACTTTGCATATATAAAGGCCTGATCGTTTCTCATTCACGAGTTCACGAGTACAAGTACCCTGGTAACTACAAGACACTGTCCCTATTGTATGAATACGGCCGTACCGAATCCAGAGGCATTCGACAATCAACAGATTCAAGTCGAAGACACAACACACTGATCTTTGTGGAAAGTGTCAAGAAAGTTAAATATATGATGACTCTTCAAAGCGTGCGCATCTTTATTTCTGACTGTAGTAGAGTAAGGGCGTACTCCGGCCTCCCGAGGAGGACCAGGGGTACATATTTGTGGTGGCTGCAATTCAATCCCGAGTTGCGGTCTCTCGTGTGAGTCTACTAGAGTCGAGAGTAACCCACCGATACACCAATCGCGGTTTTGTTTTTGTTCCTTCATATGGTTGTCTGCGACACGAGTATCGACTCCGCCTATACCTCGCACCCATTCCAATGGCTTTCCGCGGAGGAGTGATAATTAGCAAGTCGACGGGGCTGCTCTGTGCGTGATGCATCAGGAGGCGGAGTTGTCGTCGACATGAATCGGCATGGAGTTGCCGCTATGATGAAGCTGGTGATCAATGGCAACGGTGCGATGTCATCAGTCGGTACTGCATCGAGAGTGTGTGTGGTGCGAGTGCGAGGATCCCGTGCTTGGCGACAAGAGTCGATTTCGGAGCTGCGGTAAAAGTGGTACGCAACTCTGCGCTGGTGCTTGTCCGATAGGGCTGATAGCCAAGGGCCCAAGATTCGTCCCACTACCTGCTTGAGCTATTCGTCGATCTGGGCGTATAGTTCACGTGTCGGTTGAGGTGGCTGGAGCAGGTATTCGAAAGGGTGTGTGACCTGCCTTCCGCCTCCAGGTGGTTACGCACGTCGCAGAGTAGTGTGGCGAGGAGCGAAGAGTGATAGCACGAATTCGGAGATGAATATGTACCAATATGCACGTCCGACTCAGCATTGTGAGTGGCCAAAAGCAGTACCTTGGTCTGCCTCCATATTGTTCGTCGTCAGTCAAGGTCGACTCGTAGCCATGAACCATGATCGAGTGCAAATACTACCTGAGATTGAGTGCTTTGTCGGATTTGGCTGGGTGGTGATATTCCCTTCGAATCCTGGCGACACTTGAATGGATAACCCATGACCCTTTTCCATTACTGTGCCCGCCTCAAAAGTGATACTCCTTCTCGTTAATTTGCTTGCTCTTGCCCTTGGTGCTTTCATGTCGATCTGCCGACGACATTGATGACGTTGTCAAGGATTCTTCACGTGGTGATGGCATTCAGGGAGCATGACTTCGCTGAAAAATGTTTGTTTCATCTGCCAAAAGAAGCATGGTCACGTCATCCGCTCCGACTGGTTCCTCTCCTTATGCTTCGTACCCGTTGCCATTAGCGTCAAATGTTAATGACAATGACGGTCGTGATGATGTTCATGCTGGTAGAGTCAGTAGTAATCAAAAATTGGAACATGCAGACAAGCACTGTGCGTGGTAGGAGGTTGTCACGAACAAATGAGAACAGTTTGAACTTCAACTAGAATGAGAACAGTTTGAACTTGGTTCGAAGAACAAGCAAAAGTACAGCTACTCCAGGAGCTATGGAACGCAGAACAATACATGGAGTGAATCTCATCAAAGGGTCATGTCAAAACGAAAGAAACCGAATACATGCAACAACTGCGAACCACACATTTTACCTGGGTTATGAATGATAAACTAGAGATGGCAAGGCCTCCTGTTATTTTTCGGACATTCAGGTCTGCAATGACTTTGCACTCTCACCAAGAATCCAAACCGGAAGATGGAGTATCAAACTCCGCAAAAGCATTTGCCGGTGCGCAAGACCGCGGTTACGTTGCAGCTGCAAGTGGTTGTATACTTCGGAAGCCCAACGGGTAAGGGATGGAAACGAGGATGGAACGGTGATGGTTACCGAGTCTCAATACGTCAGAATGAAATGGTACCAACGTCGTTGGATTGTTGTGGGTTTTGCCTGTGGTCTTGTTATCGCAGTGGTTGTAATTGTTGTTCGTTGGCTTCTACCATTCCCAGTGTGATCGGACTCTTGACACAGTTGACGGCATTGGATTTCTCTTACAATTCGTTGACTTCAACAATTCCCAGTGAGATTGGACTCCTGAAACGGTTGACTTGTTTGTCATTCCAGGGCAATGCGGTGAAGGTGACAATTCCGTCATCCCTCTGCTCACTCCCTTCTCTCGTCCCTATCTGGATTAACTGTGGAGGAATCACATGTGCTTCAGGTTGTTGTTTGGATGGCTCTGTTTGCTCTTTCTGTAGCTAAGGCAACGAATGAATGCGCAATGCTTACAATGAACGAATGAATCTAAAGAAATGAATAGATGAAGGCAGCAAGGCATTAGTTTGATGTCGGAAATGACTGGTGGGTACAGACCGAGATTTGGCGGCAGATGTGGGATTCTTTAATCTTTCGGCATGGTCCAGCAATGATTGACAACTGTGGTATGACATTCACGTCAAGAAATATTGATGGCGTGCCAAACTCTTTACCAAGGACGACGACCCAATCGGAAGTATCCATGATTGTGCTGGTGTCTTTGTCTTCCTTCACTGCATCTTCCGTTATAGGCAGCATTACTTCAGAGACCCTTCCGCCGGCGTACAGCCGGTTCCTTGTCGCGACGCTCGCGTGTTTGGCTGTGACAAATCTAGCCTTGGATCGGTGCTCATGTTTCCCATTCAGATTGTGCCCCTTCTCATGGTCTTGGCTCGGAAAGGGAATCCTTTCCACCCAGAGTGTCGTTGGATATGCCATACAATGCAGCTTGTTTCCTATCGATGGGGGGTTCTTATTGTTCGCATCTTTTCTGGGCCGGGATGGATGTTGTTTTCAGCAACGCCGGAGGGGTGTGAGCAAGTGTGCCATTTGGACCTCATTGGCAGCAGTAGCATTTTGCATTTCGAGATTTTCCATCATTGAGTGTGTGCCAAGTGGTAGCGGGGCTTGAAATGGACGACCTGATCCATGCGTTGTTGCCGTGGGGCCCACATGCCAGGAGATACTCAAGACGCTGCTTGGCGTAGCGACCAATGTCGACGTCAATCACACCGACGAGGACACAAATGAGAATGAGAGTAATCCACGTTTGTAAAAAAGAAACAAAAAAAAGCTCCTGGAAATCGGAGTCTGTGTAAGCTGAGATTAATGGTACGGCGGCTGATGTTGCATTGTTGTACCTCACTTCCAAGGCAGAGCCTTGTTGGGGTTCTGAAGTTCTTGGTGGGGGAGGCGGGATGTCGGTTACAGTCACATGACTTGTGGCGACAGTAGTTTTATGAACAGGTCTCGTCTTTGGAGCTTGCCAACGCTTCTACTTGCTCGTGAGGAAAAAGGAGATTGTGGTGAACAATTCCCGTAGGAGCGACGTTCAATGAACTCGAGCCTTGCTTCAAGTGGCAGATCACACTGACATTACAGTAACAACGTCAAGTAAGTCAAAAGTCAAGAAGGATGCCTTTCTGACCAAACAATTCTCCTCACATCATTAACTTGACCGTAACGCAAGTCACCCTTTCACTCCATTTTCCTCATGTTGAAGCAAAGCAGAATCGAGAGAAGTGAATCAGTTCGACGATGCATATAATACATAGTGGCCGGCCGAACGAATTACGTGTTGTGACGATGGTTGTTTGCGAGACGACGAGACGACCCATTCGGCGAGTGGGCAGTGGACAGCTGACATACTCCGTTCTCGCCGTAGCAATCTGGTATGTGGTACTACCACATTCCACATACTCGTACCACATACCATACACCACATGTCTGCACAATTCATTCTGTCAAAGGTACGGAGTTCTCCAGTTCAAGTATGGTACTAGTACTAGTACTTGAGTACCCGTACGATTCAATTCCTGTGATGCGGATCATTTTTTGTGCGCAACCTGCTTGCCTTCCTTTCACGCAGACACAAGCTCTTCGCTCGCATTATGCACTGTGGGAGTACTCCAGAATCCAGAGTGCGAGCGAGGTTGTGAATACACCGCAGCACACTTTGGGGGGGACTGAAAGAGTCACTATCTTGACCTCATTGTTGTACTCACTTGTCAGCTCCAAGGCATGACGAAGCGAGTATACGAGTTGATACTTGTTTGGATACTCTCGTAGTGCTCGGAGTGAAGTCAGAGTTGATCTAATTAGAAAACTTGGAGACCAATCGCAATCGCTTCAAGATTTCAACTCGCGTGCGTACTACAGTCTTGTTCCGAATGGAGAATCGCGGCAGTGTCGACGATGTGGATGACGTTGTCAAGGATTCGTCACGTGATGCCTTCCAGGAGGAGGATTTTGTTGGAGCATTTCCGTCCGAGTCGCCAAGCATGGCCATGTTGTCATCGACTCCGTCTGGTTCCTCTCCCTACGCTTCGTTACCGTCGCCATTAACGATAAAGGCTGATGATCGTGACGTTTCTAATGGTGGTAGTGTCAGTGGTACTAAAGAATTGGAACATGCACTACCGAGTGAACCAATGCCTTCAACCGAGCCTGAGATGGTAGACTCCTTGGAACGGCCTCCAGCAGGTTCTGCAAGTGTCACAGCAAACAATCATGACGTTGCGCCCGGAGCCTTTGCCGTCGTACCATCATCTCGAAATACTGCCACAAGTCCGACATTACGGCCTCGCCTAAAACGTTTGTACGATTCCAAACGAGAATTGACGAATGAAGAATCCAAACAGGATGAGAGTATAGCAAACTGTGCATCCGCCGGAAGCGGTTTGCATGGTTTGGAAGCCCAACAGGATCCCGATGGAAACGAGGAGGGAGCGACGATAGTTGCTGCGGCCCAACTCGTCAGAACGAAATTGTACCGACGTCAGTGGATTTTTGTCGGTCTTGCCTGCTATTTTATTGGCACGGCGGTTGTGATTATTGTACTCATCGTTCAACCACAATCTGCATCTAGTAGGCCGTCATTGACGTCTCCCACCCGGTCACCGACCTCCTTGACGCCGGAAGCAATTGCTTGCAACTTTCTTTCCATTTCAAATGTGACAAAGTGTCGATCGACATTTATGTTTGACTCTGATTTTGGCGACACAACGACTGGTTCCACCATTCCCAGTGAGATTGGACTCTTGACACAGTTGACGTCTTTGGATTTCTACGACAATCAATTGAGTTCCTTTATTCCGACTGAGGTCGGACTCTTGACACAGTTGACGTTTTGTCATTCTTCGAAAATTCGTTAACTTCGACGATTCCCAGTGAGATTGGACTCTTGACACAGTTGGGGTGGTTGTCGTTCTACACCAATCAGTTGACTTCCTCAATTCCAAGTGAGATTGGACTCTTGACAAAGTTGAGCATTTTGGCTTTCGGCACGAATTCGTTGACTTCCACAATTTTTAGTGAAATCGGACTCTTGACACAGTTGACAGCATTGTATTTCTCGGTCAATACGTTGACTGGGACAATTCCGTCATCCCTCTGCTCACTCCCTTCTCCCCCCACTATCTACATTGACTGTGGCGAAATCACATGTGCTTCCGGTTGTTGCTATGATTTTGATACTTATTCATTCTGCGTCTAAAGTGAACGAATGAACACAATTTTCTAGTTTAGTTTTGCGCAAGTACGTTCTGTCCGCCGTTCGTAATTGCGTATCCCGAATAGGAAGTTGTCGCGTAGCACCACCACCATGACCATGACCGCCCATGCGGCGCTCCCGTCTCCTCCCGATCCTGCGGCGTACCATGATCCGCATCACCCGACGTATGGTTTTTATACGACGGAGTGGCAAGCCATCCCGAGGTCAACCGCAGGAGTCGAATGGTTCTCTGTCGAAGAGATACAGACGTGATGCCAACGCGCATGCCTACAGGCAACATGGAACACCGCAGAACTGGTCTCGATATGTGACCTTAGGCTTCTTTGTGTACGATGACTGTACAAAGTTCGATACTTTGTGGATGAAGTACAGTTCTGACCCGATCATCTGCCATCGAATGGTATGGTACAACTTTATGTATCATGTCGACAGAAAACTGGAGATTTCCAACACTTTGTCGGCATGGGCCACTGATGTATCTCAGCCATATCTCCAGCGTCATGCACCGCAATATCTCGCCATCAATACGATTGACACGTCATGGACAGATTACGTACACGGTGATCGAGACATTATGGATATTGAAGTGACTCAATGGACACAGGTCGGATCGAAGAAGCAAAAGACCCAGCAGAGGGCTTCATCGCCCAACACCCTGAATGCCTTCAAAGTTCCACCCGAATCTTCCACCAAAGAATCTGCCAACGTATCGTTCCTTCTTTCGAGCACAGAGGACAACTCGTCCGTACGTGATCTACCTACCACCAACTTGCCTCCCTCCACGGAGGATTGTGGTTCTCAGAACAAGAAAACCACATCCTCCAACAGCACTACAGCCTCAGATACCTCATTCACTGCGGACAAACAGTCGGAATTTAACCCAGACCTCAATGTCCCCACGAACGACGGAACGTATCGCCTTACTTTCAGATGGTCCCCACAAGGTGATTTTCTCGCTACAACGAGCAATCTCCTCTTTGGTTGACCGATGTTCATGCAATGTTGTGCGAGCTATTCCCAGACAATGATTGTTTTTTCTACCGATGGGAAAGTCGTGACCTCCTGCTTTCCTCAGAGATAACTACTCTGTCACCAGGTGAGCTGAGAGAATTTCTCTCTCCAAACATTGCATTCCTGCCGACTACCTCCCAAATCATTTTTGGCGCTCGTGTTTGCTTTGCTGCGAAATTTCCAGGTCAATGGAGAAACAAAGAGAACACAGTAACCAAACTTGCTGAACACAAAGTACAAGTGAAGATCTCCAATTCAACCACAACTAGCGGAAAAATTGTAACAGCCGGTTACATTCTTTTCAAAGCTGCTCGAACTACCCAACGCACCCACTTCCTACAGAGTCTACGCCAACAACTACCCAAAGACACTATTCTACTCTTTCATTGCACACCAATGGAACAAAAGATTAACCATCTAGTGATTCAGTGCGGTGAAACTCACGTGTCACCATTGTCAAAGGCACTTTCCGCTCTATTGACTGGGCATAATTCTCCCTTGTTTCTTCCACGTATTGCACTCGCTCAACTGCAACCATCGCAGATTAGCGCATATTTTGAGATGCAAGATGTATACGCCAAAACGCTCAAATCTTTTCCGTTATTTCCGACTCTGATCAACTTGGATAAAATCAGGAAAGAAATATTTGAAAATGGCAGGGTGGTTGAACGCTCCACACGGGAATGGGCGCGCACTATTTTTCAGGACGCTGATGATCCTGCGGCTCGATGCGAAGTCGTGAACGGAGGCTATGATCAAAAAGCCTATTTGCTAGTCCCAAGGCAGTACGCCCAGCAAGCTGCCGATCATCTTCGGCAATATCGATTGAGACTTAACCCCATTGGCAAGCGCGAAGCTCGATTTCGCGACAGTCTATCCGGATTTCCGTCAGTCATTCATATCGATCACTCCACTCAGAAGAACTTGGATCTTTTAGCACAGATGTCATCAAAGGATATATGGAAACATGCACCATCATCGGTGCGGGGTATCACGGCCGTGGCGAACAACGCAGAGGACCTACCAAATCCCCAACGTTCACGGGGAAAGCGAGTTGGCTCAAAGGCATCTAATTTGTCCACAGGAGAGGCTCTATCTTTGGCACCAACCGATTTGGAAAATGGCGATGACAACACTGCATTTACTCAATCGGCGACACAGTCCAGGGCTACCGCATCGGTCATGTCTTCTGACACCACACGACGGCTAAACGAGTTAGAAGCCTTATTTCGACGTCAACAGCAGGAAACGGCGGAAACTTCCACTCTCACGTCGCAAACCGCAACCAGATTAGACAACATCGAGTCCAAACTGGGCCGGATCGACGATATGGATGCAGTTCTACACGATAGCCGCGACAAATTAGCAGTCACGATGGAACGACAACAAGACTCCCATGTTCAAATCGTAGATTTGAACATTCGCGTGTCAAAATTGATGGATGTCATTGATCGCATGGCAACTCGGATCGAAGTACTCACAGCATCAATTGTAAACGGCGAACACGGACACCAGTTTAAAGTCGCAGAACACAACCGGACTACTAGCACTCCGGACTCCACACGGCGACGGACACTCACGGACATGCGCGATTTGGAGGAGAGCACTGAACACGACCGGACCAATCGTCTTCCCTGCAATCTCTTGAAGAAATCTGACAGTTCCTCTATAAACCAGGTGGAGCCTACGTATCGGAATGAATCTCTACAAACAAATTCACCGACAAAGAAAAAGTCGCGATCACTTCACGACGAGCTAGAGGAAATGTCCTTGGGGTCAACCGAGTTTGAGGATGAATTGGAGGAAGAAACTCTTGTGACCTTTCAACCACATCCCGCACTCCCGGACATATCATCAACAATGGATGCATCCGACGACAGCTCATCACTTTTGCCTAATCTGGACACTCAATACAACCAACAAAGTGATCCAGAGGGAGGCGACAACGAATGATGACGCCTTCAACCGATCAGAATAGCAACGTACTGGAAACTCCCTTTTCGAGTCATAGGCACCAGCAGTCAACCACACAAAACATGAATCCTACTACGGCATTTACGCTAAGGCAAACTCATGAAGGAAGTCAGGACGGTGCTGCGGAAGCAACACGCCAGGAACATATCCATGGCATTTTCAGGAATACATCCAACAGATCCGAGGAGACTACCGGCGATATTCCGACCTTCATTAACAGAGGTCGTTACACATCTCGAGGGATCGACAGGCATCCTCCCATACCACCGTCTCAGGTTTTGCTGTTTCAAAAGCAGCGTCCAGGACGTCTAACGATTCGACGCACAGTGGATCCGGTGGCAGATCAAAGTTTTGGCGACGCTATTGTTTACAAGGCTCCGAACACAACGAGAGTGATGTTTCAAAACGTCAAAGGTCTTACATCCACACAGGAAGGTTCCGACTATCGGTACTTTCTATCATCCATGCTATCGTACTCTGTGGACATTTTTGGCATGGCTGAAACAAATTCGGGATGGCAACACCCACACTTGCGGAATGCTTTTAAACAGTGCGTCCAAAGGCAATTCCAGTACGGAAAAACAGTCTTCGGTTCGCCATCTGTCGCGATTGATCCTCTCCATGACAGGAAACCTTCCACGCTGGGGAGTCCTCCAACTGGTTCGAGGCGCATTAACGACAGCGGTTTTGGTCCACCAATAACGGATCCAACTGGTCTTGGTAGGTGGAGTGGTTTCACGCTGATCGGAAAAGACGGTCAGAAGTTTAGCATTATTACTGGTTACCGTACATGCGCGAGCTCCATATCCTCAGCACCCCTAGGAAGTACATTCCATAGAGAATACGTGTACTATCAGGAGCAAGGAGAACAACACCCACAACCTAGGACAAACTTCTTGACGGATATTTCATCTAAGTTAAGAGAATTGCGCGAGCAAGGACATGCCCTACTGCTTATGATGGACTCGAACGCAGTTCTTGAGAGAGATCACCGACTCGAAAACATGCTAATGTCCCAGGACCTTGAAGACCTACATCGGCTGACTCCTGCACCGTCAACTTTCATTGGGTCTGCAAATAGGAGAATCGATTATATGTTTGGTTGCCCTCGAACTCGTAACGCTATGAGTCGTCAAGGTACTCTATCTTACTTCGAAGGTCCACAATCGGACCATAGGGCTCTGTACATTGATATCAATCTGTCATCTCTCTTTGGGGCGGACGTTACAGAGACCTCCTTACCAACGATCCATCGACGTGCTCTTAAGAGCGGCAATCCAGAACTAACGGAAAGATACCACAAGGCGATTCGAGAGTATTACTCAGATCACCGAATGAAAGAGCGAATCGATACACTGTTCAAAACACATCGAGCGATGACACGACAGCAGGTTCGGAAATTCTTGACTGCATGGGATGATGATCAAGGACGTGCGATGCTAAAAGCTGAGAATTCTTTACGCGTCAGACCAAAACTCTACAAATGGTCGCCACGGCTACGCAATGCGGGAGTGTTGATGCGATATTGGAAACTGCGATTACGAGAACATCAGTACGGGGAAGATTACTACACTACATTTAGCCGCTGGGAGAGACAGATACAATCTTGCGATCCATCTTTCGTGCTCCCCGACCGTTCGATAGAGTTACCAATATGTGAGGTACGGAAACGACTTAATCAGGCGACAAAAGTACTGCGCAAAACTCAGAAGGACGCGTCCGAGCTACACAACAACAATTATGCGGAATTGCTCGAAACCTACGAAATGGACAACAATCCTCTTACAAAAACAGAATCGGCAAGAAAAGCTCGGATTGTAAAAAGGACTCTACTTGGCGAAACCAGTAGACAACTCTTTGGTAAACTCAGGCAGATCGTCAAACCGACCGAGTATTCGGCTCTTTCTCAGGTATTGGTTCCTCGACACCCGGAATCGAGCGATGTTACACCCCCCGGACAAGTTCACAATCTACTCCAACACAGTTGCCCTGACAATCTCATTTGGGATACTGTGATCACACGGGAAGATATCGAGGCACATTTATTGAGCTTCAACAGAGAAGCTTTCCGAGCAGCTGCTGAATCACCGTGCGGACATGGATTGATACACGACGCACTCACGTTCACGAGTCTATCTCCGGAGTCGGAGGCTCTATTGCAAGGCGAAATCCCGGAGGAGTGGTATGGAGACCGCGACCTGTTACGAGAGTTTCTTGCTTCATTCCAAATTCCGGGTTCAGTACTTGAAAGCGGACCAATATCCTGCGACATAACCGCGGCTGATATTGTGAAAGGCTTCAAATCATGGAAGGAGACGACAACCACGTCGCCGTCTGGGAGGCACTTGGGCCACTATAAGGCAATGATTCAGGATAAAATGCTTTTGGAGTGCTTCCGCAAGTTTATGAATATAGCAATCTCACGAGGGATTTCTATCCCGCGATGGAGCAATGCTGTGAATGTGATGATAGAAAAAGACCCTGGCCGTCCTCAAATCAACAGACTACGGATTATACATCTGTTCGAGGCTGATTACAATCTTTTTCTCAAAATCATGTGGGGATCCCGCCTGGTCAGACGTTCGGTTCAGCTCCACCTATTAAATGATGGTCAACACGGATCGGTTCCGGGACGCACAACAATGGACCCAGTAATGTTAAACCAACTCACCACCGACCTGTGCAGAGTCCTCAAAATCAACTACGCTCGTTTCGATAACGATGCGTCGGCATGCTTTGATCGAATTATTGTAGCATTGGGTATGTTGGCAGCTCGAAGGTGCGGGATGCCGCCAGAGGCCATCCGTACTCATGCAACATCTCTCGAATTGATGAAATACATGGTGAAAACGGTGTACGGAGTATCAGAAGAGTCGTACAGCGGGACGCCTTTGGAACCTCTTTTCGGTACTGGCCAAGGAAGCGGGGCATCACCATCGGTGTGGCTATCACTCGTGGTACTTCTGCTGAATACGTTGGAACGTGTTATTCCCGATCGCATAAGCTTTCGATCAGTGGATGGCTCTATTACTCATAGACGACTGGTGGACGCGTTTGTCGATGACACAGCTATCGGGATAACAGATGATGGTACAAAATCGATCCATGAATTGACAACAGCACTAGAAACGGTCGCACAGACATGGGAACAACTTCTTCATTTTTCAGGGGGAGCTCTTAATCTGAAGAAATGTTCCTGGTACATTATGTATTGGGACTGGCGCAATGGTCGACCACAAATGCGACCATCGTCTCCCTCCGATCCTCCCATCAATTTATATCAAGGGTCATCATCCCATCATCAAAGGGCGACAATTCGACGACAAGAGATCGACGAGTCTGCAAGGATTCTGGGTGTGCATCAAACTCCGTCAGGGGATTTCTCGGCACATATCAAAGCTCTGAAAGCCAAGGCTGACAAATTCGCAGGTTACCTCAAATCACCTCGATTAACTCCTGGCGACATTCGAGTTTTCCATCGCACTATATACGATCCGGCCATGAGGTATTCACTGCCAGCCGTAGCGGTGGACGAAGAAGAATTGGCTCAGGTGCAGACAAAAATCATTCCGACGATTGTGCAAAAACTTGGACTCTCCAGCAAATTACCGGTCGCTGTACGTCACGGTCCCATATCCATGGGCGGATTAGGACTCATGGACCTTCGCACAGAGGGAGGCATTGAAATGATTAAATATTTTCGTCACGAGGTTTACGGCAACACAGAAGTCGGGAAGTTGCTTCTTCTTCAACTTCAAGCATCACAACTCGAATCGGGCGTTCCCATGCAACTACTAGCGGAACCGAGTCTACATATACCGTATCTCACGCCGACTTGGATCCTTTCAATGCGTCAGTTCATGTCCAATCACAACATTAGCATGGACATCACAAATGTTCTCTCGCTTCCACTTCGGGGTCCACATGACCAGTACATCATGAACTCAATCCGTTTGAAGGGCTATACAACGCAACAACAGACCGATATCAATCTCATACGACTGTTCCTCCAAGTGACGACGATAGCCGATATGGTGGATTGCCATGAACCTCTAAGATTGCAGCATGGGCACTTGACGGCATACGACCTACAGATTTTGTTGTCAATTCGACGTGGCCGAGGCAACAAACTCCGACTGTGAAACAGCAGCGCCTGTGGAGACGGTATATAGCGTCACAATTTCTCAGGTACGGCAGGGCATGGAGAGTAGCACCCCAAAGCACACTGAAGGATCTGAAGACCCAAGTCAGCATGGAATCTTCGCAACAACACGACGACGCATTGACCCTATCGTCGAGACTCAAACGATTACCAAGGAACACGCGACGCCTCTTGTCTCACATCAATTTTACATCCGATGAGGACACCCTTTGGAAAGCATGCCAACGCAAACAAATTCTTACGATTGCATCGGACGGCGGTCTGAAAGGTCGCAAAGGTACGTTTGGATGGAGCGTGACGACTCCAAAGAATGACATTCTCTGCGAAGGGGCTGGACCTATCGATGGACCGTACGATACCGCTAGTTCTACGAGATGCGAACTCGGTGGATACGCGGCAGCTCTCCTGTTTCTCTCATTGTTACACCGACACTGGGGACATCGTCATAAATGCACGTTCCGATGGGTAACGGACAGTCAAACCGCGATAAACAACGTGGTGCGGGAAACTCGAGCATCATCAACCAAGACACGTCAACCTGCGAACTCTGATTATCTGGGAGTCATTCGATCGGAAACAAAGTCTCTTCGTCGAAAAATAACGACGAAGTGGATCAAAGGCCATCAAACGGTGCGATCCGATGTCTGTAATGGGCATACTCGGGATGTCATCCGTAACAATCACGTTGATTCTCTGGCAACATGGTATCGCGAACAATCCAACAAACGCCAATCAATTGAGAAAACAGATCACACTCCTGAAGCACGAGTCACGGTATTGCTTAACGGGGTTCGTTTGGTATCACAGGTCGAGTCCAGTATTCGATTCCACATAAACGGCTATCACTTGCGGTTGCATATCCAATCGCAAAATCGGTGGTCGAATGCCACTTGGAACCGAATTGACGTGGAAGCTCTCGGGCGTTTCTATAGACGATTACCACCGGCTGCACAGGTGGCGCAAACAAAATTCATGTTCAACCAATGGCATACGGGCGTAACGAGGATACGTAACGCAAAGGTCAAGGATCTCCAGCTTCGATTATGTCCGTGCTGCAAGACGATGGACGAGACGACACAGCACGTCCTTCAATGCCGATCGAATTCGGACCACGAAAAAGGACTACAAGTTTTCAGAAAAACACTGTCCCCGAAGGAACCCCATCCGGTGTTTCACATCCTACGAGATGGCATCATCTCCTGGGTGGAGGGCATTGCCGTATACGATCCTCCGTTCGATCAAATTCCGTCTAAATTCCACGAACGCCTGCGTGTAGCCTTAAGTGATCAGCTGACGATTGGTTGGGATAACGCAGTCAAAGGATACTTGAGTGTCGAGTGGCGATTCATGGCGGAGGAAGCTATGTTTGATTCTTCACCAGCTAAACCGGACACTGGTTATTATCGCATCCAAAACATTCTTAAAGCCGTTCACGTACTCACGCAGACAACATGGAAGGCCCGGAACAACATGTTACACGACAACCAGGATACCATCAACCGACACATTCGGGAAGCGGAGGCGGCGGAGATAACTGCAATGCATCGACAATCGGAAACCTTAAGAGCAGGCGATCGGCATTACTGCGAGCAACCATTGGAAAGATTTTAAATAAATCGACGTCTTCAAGACGGCGATGGCTCCGTTACATGAAAATGGCCCAGGAGAGATCAAGTCGAGACGGGAAGAGACAAACTTTACTGACAAATTTTTCAGAACTTCGGTCACGGTTACACAACGTTCAGACACACTTGAAATACGGACACCGACTTAAGACTTCGCGTTAGGGATGGGGTTAGGATAAAATGATCGTCGCCGCCATGGAATACGGGCTGGCCACGACGGGGTACACACGCTGGTTTTGCTAAAAGACCAACGACGGTGACAACCCTTAATAATTAGGTTTATTATTATTAATAATAAAGTGAACGAATGAATGGATGAAGGCAGCAAGGAAAAAGGCATAGGAGACGGGTCGTGTTTGCGGATGTTCGAGTTTGACTTTTGAGGGATCGGTGGAAGCATGGAATGGTGGGATCAGTCGGATGGATTTTGGCGGCGGATGGTGGTGTGATGTGTGATGGGATTCGTGTTTGCATGGAGACGAGTTGAGAGAGAATGAAGGATGGGTACTGGTTACTGAATATTATGTACAGTAAGCCGACGACAAATACTGGTGTAGCGTGTAGAACGATGAGGTTACATGAGTAAGGAGGATGCATGGATTACATTTAAATGGTTGAGATTTGAAATAAAGATGGTGTGACGTAATCCGGTTGTTATGTGTGACATGCGATTGAATTTATCTTCTCATTGCAAGATACTACTACCTTAGAATGGGAGAAGCACCTATGTTCGCAAATCTTGGAATATTTGTTGATGAGTCAGTCTCGGACGTCTCGGATACTGACTTAGCTATTGTCCCTCCTTAAAACTCATAAAATGTCCAGAACGTCCGTCACTCATACCTTTCATCCACGTTTACCTTTTAACAGGACACGAACGTAGACTTTTGGTTTGTTCGACTACTTACAGAAAAATGACAGGATTTTCTGTCCAACGATCGCTTTCCACATTCCCCGGCTTGTTCTTAAAGTAGGAATTCATATGTCATACCTCACTACTAAAGTAAGAGTCACAGAGATGTGAGTCACATTTTCCTTTTCATTCATTCATTAGGGAGAATTCTGCTTCCAAGAGTCTTGTCTTTGCAAGCTTGGTTGGCTTTTTTTGCGGGTAGCCATTCACGGATTACAGAGCAATTAATATCATCATTCGAGTTGCTCCACCACCCATAGTGCAAATCATGGAGACTTTTGGGCTTCATTGATGTTGACCTGCACTACGATCCTCGATTATCTTGTCATCAAAGGCGTCTCCCACCATGTACATGGATAGCAGCTACTAGTAGTAGCTCAAATTAACAAAGGTGAAAACTATGCGTGGTTGCGCTCTCAGCAGTGAAATCTTTTGACGAATTATCGTTTGATGTCGTGCTTGTGAATCCAGCCGCACGGCGGCTGACTAAAGAAATATAAGTTTATCACCAAGATCACCACCAAGCTGTGCTGTCCATTGATACCTTTTTGAAAAAGCCAGCACCCCTGCTGTGTAAATTTGTCCTTGTACTTCTCAATACTACAATAGGGGCTAGTCTTCCCCAAAACATCTTCTTGGGCACTGCTTTTTCAAGGTGGAGAAGAAAATGATGAGCAGATTGGCCGGACAACATTTCTCCCCTTGCTGTGAACTTTGTGATCTTTCTGTGGTGACAATCTGGTTGAAAACACCAATGCCGTGCATGCCATCTGACATGATGCATGTGTTGAGATTGTTCAAATTTATCCATGGTCTTCTGTTGCGGAGCGAGTGATGATGGCTTCCTTGGTGACTTTACGGGAAAGGGAAGTTTTGCAACCGAGTTGAGTTCTGGGTGTCCCTTCCATTTGCTGCCCCATACTCTGCCTGTCCAGCACTGCAGTATGAGTCTGTTGGTCTTCCAGTGTTATGAGACCAATTTGGTCAACAAGATAGTAGTAGGTAAATAAATTGCTGTCCCCTTCAGCAGGGATATCCATGTCAAGGTGGTCCAGATCCCCGAAGGACCTATGCTTGCCGGTGCAACAGGCAAAAGGTTTGTCATTGGATGCTGGTTGGGCCAAAGGTTTGTCATTGGATGCTGGTTGTTGCATGCGATTGTCAATTGTGGGGCGAACCTTTTAATCAAGAACGAGAGTAGTTAAAAATCACCAGTGACACTGTCAGAAGACTAAGACAGGGACTGAGCTGAATGTTGACAAACTAGTATGCAAAATGCAACAGCCTTGCAATGATTTGATAAGGATACATGGCTGTTGAACACGCGCGACCTGCAGATGAAGTTGTAGTTCAAGAAATGCATCATGGCAGAAATAAATTTAGGAATATCTTGCGAGAATGGTGATGAATCAGGAAATTTTTTCACCAGAAATACATAATAATTCAGTAATATTTGATTACAAGCTCATGAATCTGCATGGATATGTGAAACTGAGCATTTGCTAGTCAAATCCTATCATTTCAGCATAAGGTTACACTGTTGTTGGGTGTGCGTTGTTTTGCAATATTGAAATGAAGAAAAATCAGAGGTCACGTGATAAACCAGCATTGCAAAGGATCTATCCTCAGAAAGATTCTTTAAGACAACAATTTGTGGGGCTCTTGAAACGGCATGCACTCATAAATAGTATCAACCAAAAACAAATGAGAATCAGACGGCAACATTTCCGAGATGATGTTGATTGCGGAGGTATGTCAATTCATGTGATTGGAACAAATGATCAACCAACCAGCTGTTTTATTAACTAACGCTCTTTATGAGTTCACACTGGTAAAATTGGTGCCATGGTGATGGGTTGGTGAGTTCTCACCGCGATGACATACCAGCAACATAATGGTTGTGAGAGTAGTGTAATGATATGTTTTAGGTTTTAGCTGATATACTGTCGACGGATCTACTGTTGTCGTTTCTACACGCTGGTTCTCTGCCAATGTTTCAGTCGCGGTTCAGACCCACATTATACCAGCGTCCAAACATCGACGATCGATACTGAACGCCAGTAGAAAAGACACATGCGAGTTCAGTGAATGCTGATGGTCGATTTCTGCACTCAGCCCTGTCAACAAATGTTGAAATTCCCATTCTCTCGACGTTGCTTTTGCCTTCTCTCTCTGTCGTTGACACTTGGTGATTTGTTGTTTTGCCTTCGCTCTGTCGAATTGGTGGTTCAGTGGTGCTTGATGATCAAGGTCAGCTGAAGGAGCCGTAAAGAGAGTGTGTCAATTCATGACTCTGATCTCTGCTTGCGCTCACTTCTTGTATCATTCAATCACCGGCACCGTTAGATTGTCGGCGTACCCTTGATGCGACCGATCAGGGCAGCCCTGGGGTTGTGTATTCGAGCTGGTTGACGGACCCACACATGATCCTGGAGTCATTGTTTTCTTTATCAAAGTGACCGGTCACGATTGCTTTCGTGTTTGCCGTTTGTGCGCTTCCTCGCTCGACTGTTCATCTGGTACTAGAGGCATACCGATCACTTTGTGGTACTCGACAATCAACCAATCTTGACGTTCGAAGTAAGGGTTCCGTCATTGGCCATGCTCTTCTGGGTTCTTGACACAGGGACAAGCCCAAGAAGGCGGAAGTGCCAGATCATCATTCCGGTCCTTGCATCGAGGGTGCCCTTCTTGATGGCTGCTGCTGCATCGGTGTAGATAGTGGTATCGCCCTCTTGTGTGGTGTGCAAGTGACGTGTATGCACATTCTATCAAAAGTATTATTCAATTTTCTGATGTTTTTTTTGGCAATGGCTTAAGCATGAAGCCAAACGATGCGTGAAACAAATTTGGGAAGATTCGTATTGTCATGATGAGTGACACCTTTAATAACTACATGCGCGACAAACAAAACAGATTCGAAACGTTAATTATACATCACTTCAATCACTAGCTACTGTATAGGCATGATAAAAAGAAGCCCAGAAACAGCACCATGGCATGAAGCAATGAATCACTCCACAGTCAACAGAATATGCCATATAGCACCAACTGTTTCTCCTAGCCACTGGGCATTCTTGTTGTTTAAAATGTTTCGAGTCATTTCAACCACGACAACAGCCCTTTTTTCTGCCAATAGCGAGAATAGTACCTCCTCATTCTTTTGGAAAAACTCATTGTTCCAGTCGGAATACTTGAATGCAATTGGCTCTGGGTAAGCAGTAATTCCACTCCTTCATGGAATGCAACTTTCAACTCCCATCCACTCCTAGATGGGGCTAAAGACTGATTCGCAAGTCAAGGTTTGGGATCAAACGACCACGCTGTTTGTTTCCATTTGTTGGTGAAAGCCACTTGGACACTGACCAAGAACTCTTGGATACATGTAGCTGACTTGATTGCCATCATTATTATACATGGCATAGTATGTATTCCTCGAGACACCATCCATCAAAATGATACGACGACAACGATGACGTTGTGCTCATTTCTCCAACAAGATGAATTCCTAACCATGTTCGGACCAGCAAACAGCACAACACCATCCATTTGAATCATCAAGTTTGGATTGTAGTCGTATGCAGGAACGATGTGATTCGTTCTGCGCTCTTGGTGCAAGCAAATCAACAAGGGAGGAGATCAAACACGAACACTTTGATACCAAGACGCACATGAGGGACATCTGCTTCGACGCGCTGACTTCCTGTGTCATGAATGGATTGGAACTTGCACTCGAGAAGCATGTTTTTCTTCATGATCACCGATGACCGATGAGATGTCAGACGAGAGAGTCGAATCCATGTTGCAAAGTTTGTACTCAGAGTACAATGAAAACGAGTGTCATTGTCGACTCGACGAATTGCGTCCCCCCAGTATCTGTCAGGATATCACCCCATGGATTAATTGCCATTGTGCGTCGACCAAGCTTGTGTTCAGTTTCAATCGCATGAGCTGTGCTTGCAACAAAAGTGGCAATGAGGCTGTCCACTACAGAAGTGGGGACCGTGAATACCACCAGTGGAATCCACATGATTTGGGACCCAGTCTAGTAGAGTGAAAGCTCAAAAACACAAACCCGAGACTGTTACTATCTTGTCACAACTGCTCCTTCATCAGATCTGAGCACCTCACGGAGAAGATGTTCATGATCAAGACTCGAGACACTCCGGTGTGCTGCACTTGACTTCGCCGACCGATGCTGCGATAAAGGTACACGTACAAGTCTAGTATGGCCGAAAATATAAAAAACAGAAAGAGGCATGCAAGCAGATTATGTGCATTCATACAGTACTCGAGTACCAAGTAGTTCATCTTACTATTAATATTTGTATATACTGTATATATGATTTTCGTCGCGAGGATTTGTGTGATGTGAGAGAAGTGAAACCCTTGATACGGAGTACAAGCCTAACCCCAGTATTTTTTGTCGCATGGCATGCGACAAAAAATCTTCCGAGTTTTGGGATATCCCAAAATTTTTGTCCTACGAAAAAGCTAGCGAGAAATTTCGTGCGACAAATGTTTTTCAGCGATTCTCATTGATGCCTACAATTGAAGTTCGCTTGTTGCCCCTTGCATGCATTCCAGAGACCAGTTGTGCACCCTGTCTCCGTACTAAAAGTTCAGGTCTTTGTACACTGTAGGTTCTACATACGGTAGGTATTATCTGTAGACCCTCATACAGAGGTGTATGTGCACTTTGAAGTGCGCAGCAACAACAAGCACCCGCCATTGCATCAACAAGAAATCAATTCTTGCTCTTGAAAGGTCCCCTCAATCATGTCAAACAACAGTGATGGTGGCGATGAAAGTGACTCTGATCTTGAGGATATGATGTATTTGATGTCTGGTTCAGCTGGTGATGCTGATTTGGATGATGCAGACGACGATGAGGAACCGATAGGAGAATGGAACTTCATCAGAGAGTTTGAGACAACTATCGAGATCGATGTAGTAGACCGACATCTGCTGGAGGTGGCCCGCCAGGAGGTACCAATTGTCCTTAACCGTCTGAAAGCCAAGATGTTTGGCGGAAGAGTCAGGAATCTGTGGAAGGTTGAACCTGCTCGTTTTTTAGAGGCGTGGATGGATGCTAATTTGCTGGGACATATCAAGCAATTCATCAATAAGAACTTATCTCGGGATTCCGTCTCGAATTCAGAGATACTTGCCTTCATTCGGATTGAATTGATGCTCTCATTCTACCGAGTCTCCCCTTCGTTGTACTTTGATATGGATGAGCGAGCAAATTTTCCATCTGCAGGACAGGGTATGGACCTCATTCGATACCGAGAGATCTTGAAGGCTTTGTCACGGTCTGGCACTTCAAGGCAGGAATCAGCATCAACTTGGACACCTCCTATGCAGCATGACAGAGAAATGGCTGCAGCAATGGAAATTGTTCGTTCAACTGGGTCAGAGCTAGCTTTTGTTGCAGGAGTGACCCAAGTTGGTTTGGACGATGACTTACTTCGGATGCGATCAAAGAGGGTCATCAATCACGGGTTCTCACAGATCAACAACCCCTGCAAAGGGTTAGGAGTCATTCATCATGGAGCAGTGTCAGTGGTCACTGGTTTGTATATTGGCGGGCATGTTGCAGCTCGGGGTGAGTCAACTTTGGACTGTGTGAAAATATTGCAGAGGAGTATGACAGGCGTATCATCCGAATCGCAAATCCGACTCGATGGCAACACTTTCTTCTGGGATCGAGGATATGGTGGAGTGAATGGAGAAGTCAACCAGTGGAGTGTGTCGGTTGGAGCTATGCTTTTGGGAACAACAAAGAGAATGCGATCGTTCCCTTTACATACGACCAACATCCGGGCCCAGACCGGCGGCTTATTGCAGAGAAGGTGCATCAGCCCATTATTGGGCTACGAAGGCGATAAGAAATGGTTCAAGAGTTACACATCAATATGCACTGGCCAGTCGAAACGGCTTAGGCCGGGTGGTTCTCATGCAAACGACTGATGACAGGTACGGACCGGGAAAGTTTACCCTTGTAACCCGACAACGAGGATGCGATGTCGCTCCAGAACCTACAGATGATGAAGTAATTAGACTGTTTGAAGCAGACCATGTTGAGCAGCTGACAGATACGCAACGATCTCCAGAATGGTTCAACCAGCGTCAGTTTCAATTACTGGAACCACTGCTCTTGGACTATGGAAGCGCTACGCGCATCGGGCTCGTTACACCGCCAGTGTCACCAGTGGAGGGGAGCTGTCGCACAATATCCTGTCAAGCTGTAAAATACTTGGGTTGAAATGCTCAAATGAACTCATTCCAAATGAGGCTGTGGCTGATCGGATTTACAGTAGACATGAGTAAGTGGGGTTGTCGGTTGCACACCTAAAGATATTTGCTGAGCGAAATCTCTGCTGGTGACAGGGAGCAAAACAACTCTCATTGATAGAGTGCTTTCATGGGGAGGATCTGATCAGTCAAACGGGGAATGCCCAATACTGGAACTTCTTCTGGAGATGTGGTTTATGTTGCCCTTTGCCTCATCAACCTCAATGCGTGAAGGTACCCTCAATGAGTCAAATGTATTGTCAAGACTTCCCTGTTTCTTGATCAGGAAGCGATTTCGTTGTGACACATATCAGGGAATATGGCTTGTTATGTGCAAAAGGTATGTTCTATGCAGCATTCTCGCCCGATGCGATTGCAGTTGCGGAGAACGAAAACATATTTGGCGAGGACGAAGGTATTCCTTTCATAGTGGAGATCAAGAGCAAATGCACCCCGCAACAGTAATGAAAGAGACCGCATTGGCCAGGACCTACGGCACGTGTCCAACGATTTATGTTGTTATGACGGATCCTCCTACGAACGACGACTTTAAACGAATGATTCCTGAGCCCGAGTACAGGTGTCAATTGTTGCATGGCATTGCATGTGGCAATCTGCGACATGCTTTCTATGTGGTGGCATCATTGCACAAGATAATTCGTGTTGTTCATGTGAATGTTGATGAGCAGGTGGTTGAGCAATATCGATGTGCATTGCAAGAGGTACATGATCGTGAGCTTTCCTGGGTACTTCATGGTCGTTTACCGTGTTTGGGAGGAATGAAGCTGAGGCATGCAGTTGACGAGTACACTGTTCAAAATACGTTGGAACTATGGAGAGCAATCTATAATCTTGTGAAGACCCGGGCAGACCGTTGCCAGCAGGACGCATGTTGATTCCGACCATTGTAGCAATGTGGAATCGAAGCAAAGGTCCTGTTGATGTGTTCTCGCGGTACATGAAGAACTGCCATGCTCGGCATGCACAGCTCTCACCATTGGCACACATATGGCTTCGTCTTCTGATGTCTCGAGTTTATAATGCATATCAGAGCTACATTCTCAGTCGCTCTGTTGCATTCCTGCTAAGTGATGGGTGCAATTCGTATGCTGCATTCCAGGCACACCGAAAGCTGTATGGGTCTTTTTCAAAGTTCTGCAGTTCTCTTGCTAAAGACCTAACACTCGAGGTTTCAGGTGATGACAGCAGCGACAGTGAAGGAGGAGATGATGGTGGTATCAGCATCCAGCAGACGGGAGAAGGAAGTGTTCTGAACACAAGCGGAAGGTCTTTTACATACAACAAGCGCGAGCTGTACTTCACAAGTCGCGAGATGATTCAAAGACGATTGGACCAGTCATTGCCACATGTTCTATGCAAAGTGGAATCGAAACCAACAAGCTGTGTCTGGTGCTGCAGAAAGAGGCATGATCAACCAGATCCGAAGCACTGCAGGCATGGTCGTACGACGAAGTTCATGTGTCCTGTGTGCATGGTCAGCCTTTGTCGTGTCAAGCGTTTCAACGGCATGAGCTGCCATGAGTTATTTCATACAAGCAGATCATTGGTAGACTATTGCACAGCCGAGATGGATGCTGTGGTTCACGTCATCCGCATCAAACCGACCACCACCTCCGAATCGAGGTTCAGTGAATCCAGATGATTCTTCTCAGGAAAACGAGGAGCCACCTGCTCCTCGCAGAGTTCGATCTCGGATTACTCCTGTGGTAACACGAAGACTTCGGAGATCGCTGAGACCAAGGAGAGCTCCAATACGGCGGTTTTAAGACTGAACATCATTGTGTCAATGCGAGTCTCCTCGTGTTAATTTTTCAATAGTCGTATTTTTTTTTGTCGCATGCTAGCTTTTTTCATGCGACAAACTCGTGCGAACTCCGAAAAAAAATTGATGAAGTTTGCAATGTTGTAACTTTGCGAGCATCATGATTAGGAAGTTATCCTCACAGATGTAGGAAGAAGGTTAAAAGCATTACAGATCGCACTTTTCAGAATCAAATGGTTGTGGGTTGTTCCTCCGTTATTGGGTTTCAACATTTTGTCGTCTTTTTTGTCGCACGGAATTTTCGCACTGGGGATAAACTAGATAGTGAGACGACAAAAAATAAACACCACCGAAAAATCGTCCTTTTGGCTTCAAAATGTACCAAACGATTCAGAATCTTCCCGTCCACTTGCGCAATCAAAAAAAATTGGAAAAGGAGTGTTATTGATGAAGTTATGTTTAATCGACTTTTTCGGAACCCGGAGGAACTAAACTAAATAACGAGACACTCGTATAATTTACAGTACATTCTACACGACTTGAAAGTGGAGAAACTTGACAACAATGCAAGCTATCGTACTTTGTTGCAAATTGATACAGCAAGGTGGTATTTTTGAGTCCAAACACTTGAAACATGATAAGAACTATAATTTTAATAGGCCTGAACATTCAAATGGGTGTGGGAGATGGAGTTCATCATCGTTTGAGCTCATTCATTGGTGAGAGCCATCACGATGGAGTTTGTCGTCTGACCCGCGAAAAATTTAGCAGAACAAAATGTTTGGGGAGAAAAATTTAGCAGCACAAACGTTCGTAGAAGAAAAATATTTTCGTCGCCATCACAGCATCAACCTCAAACCATCATCACAACAAAAATGGTAGGCTTTGAGCACCCTTTTTGCAATGAATGACATACCATTATCACTGCATCTTTATTGATGCACCTCTTTGAAGCCCTTCATGTTTTTCAGTGATGCATTGCAAATTGGTTGCAAGCATTGCTTCCTTTGCATTGACATGTGAGTATGAAAGAGCAATTGATGTCAGGAAACTTTATGAGTCGCGAAAAAAATTACCGCGAACTTCGGTCGGAGATAACTCCTGAGCCAAGGTAACTATGCCAAAAGTAGCTACAGAACCTAACCACCAAATAACGTTAAGAACAACTATTAAACGCACGAAAATCGAAGTCAAAATGCGTCAATACGGTGTTTGAGACGTGTAAAGAAAGTGTCTCACTAACACATAAAAAGTGCCTGGAGCCGTTTCGACCGCTGGAGCCGTTAGACGGGGTTTTTTCGCCTCCTCCGACAAAGAAGTCACTCAATTTCAAAGTGATAGCACTTGCTATGGAAGAGTTGATCTCTGATATACAATATAACAATGTTGTCTGGAGCAGTGAAGAAACCAATTTGTAGACTGGGTTGTAAAGCTCACTGGAAGGAGGTGGTAATTTTCTCCTCGGATTTCACCCCATTGATCGCGTACCACCAATAGGAAAAACCCTGTAGCAGTAAACACGTACAAAATCATAGTCAAATGGGGTGAAAAATCTCAACCGATGCCCAAAAATGTCTTCAGGTATGAATACATTTAAATGAAGTGCCTGGAGCTGTTAAATTCTAAAATGAGCGTCACAAGTTCAGCAACAACTTCATCAATTCTTGCTCTGGTAAACATATATGATTAATGTTCTGGATAGCCAAGAACATTACACAGCATTTGTAAGCAAACAGAATTGAAATCAAAGCAATTTTGAGCAAGATATCTTGAGTCCACAACGGGGTGAAAGTAACGGCTCCAGGCACTTTTTATGTGGTACTGCCTGACAACAAACCGTCTCCCTATCTAGTTTATGCTTGTACGAGTACTCCAGGGTACTACTCTAGTAGAGTACAGTGTGTGTATCATAGTAAGATAGCACAACGTACATGTACATCCGTGCTTGAATAGCTGGAACTACCGGTAGTACCCGTACGATTGAATTATTATATATTTGCGGATTCCGGATCATCACCTGCCCTTGCCTTCATTTCTGCTCACTCTCACTCACAGCTCTCTGTCTCCTTTCTCGTTGTTATACACTGGGGTACTATACTAGAGTGTATTCATTATGTGCATGGTACATGAAGTTCTTTAGAAGGACGACGTTGTAAATGCATCAGCACACTTGTGAGGACTGAAAAAGTCAATTTCCTTTACTTCATGTTGTTGTATTTTCGTATCGGCTACTTGCAGTGGTAAATTGTTTGAATACCCTCATTTATGTGTGCTCTGAGTACTACCGGTAGTCTGTCAGAGTTAATCGGATTAGAAAGCTTGGAGATCAATCGGTTCATCGCTGCGACGCTCCAACGTTTCAACTCACGTGCACACTGATCTATTACAGCACTCCAATAACCCCAGCACCAGTATACGAATCTTGTTTCCCTGATGGAGAATCGCAACAGTGCCGACGACGCTGATAATGCTGTCAAGGTTTCATCAGGTGCTGGAATCCAGGAGCACGGACTTGCTGAAGAATTTCCGTCCGAGTTGCCAAGCATGGCCATGTCGTCGTCGGCTCCGTCTGGTTCCTCGTCTACGGCGAAGGACCATGACGATCGTGACGATGCTCATGGTGCTGGTCGTGTCGGTGATACAAAGAAATTGGAACACGCACTACCGACTGAACTAATGCAATTTCCCGCCGGGTTAGGAATGGCAGACTCGATGGGAAAGCCTCCAGTTGTTTATGCAAGCAATTCCGACATTGCTCCTGGAGCATTTCCCGTGGTACCATCATTTCACAACATGGCCACAAGTGAGACATTAAAGTCTCGTCCAAGAAGTTCCTGTGCTTCCCCAAAAGAGGTTACGAATGACGATTCCAAACAGGTAGATGGAGTGCCCAACTCCGCAGTTGCTGGAAGTGCTTTGTATACTGTGAAAGCCCAACGGGTACCAGATGGCAAGGAGGATGGAATGGTAATAGTTGCCGAGGCCGAACACCTTGGAACGAAATGGTACCAACGTCGCTGGATTGTTGTGGGTCTTGCCTTGCTTGCGTGCTGCTTTGTCGCTGCGGTGGTAGTGACGGTTGTACTTTTCCTTCGACAACCATCTGCATCTAGCAGTTCGTCGCCGGAGCAAATTGCCTGCAACTTTCTGTCCATTCCAGACGTGACAAAGTGTCGATCCAGTCGTATTTGGCCCTTTCAATAATGCGAGGGACAAAACAACTGGTTCCACAATTCCAAGTGAGATCGGACTCTCGACACAGTTGGAGGCCTTGCATTTGACATTCTTGGATTTATCCAGCAATGAGTTGACTTCCACAATTCCAAGTGAGATTGGACTGTTGACACGGTTGACGTTTTTGAACTTCGGGGACAATTCATTGACATCCACAATTCCGAGTGAGATCGGACTCTTGACACAGTTGACGGAGTTGTCTTTCGAAAGCAATGCTTTGACTTCCACAATTCCCAGTGAGATTGGACTCTTGACGCAGTTGATTAGTTTGGGTTTCGGCAGGAATTCGTTGACTTCCACAATTCCCAGTGAAATCGGACACCCAATTGACACCAGAGAACCTCCCCACATGTCGAATTGCCGCCCTTACAAACTCACCCTAGCATCAACATTCTCGCTTGAAAAAAACTCTGTCTGCGCGACAACGTCACCCAAGCAAGCGATGAGGCATGATAGACTGGATTTGCAAGCACAACAACCGAAGCAAGGGATGCATTCCCATGATGCAAACAACAAGTCAAAAATAAAATAGAACACATATTTTTCATGCGTAGTAGTAGGCAGTAAAACGTCCAGTGGCAAATGAATAAAACACATACACTATTGTTTCTACGAGCATTCAACGCTGAGTATGTATCAAATTGTTTTGAGCTTGAGAGAAGTGGTGGCCTGCGCTTATAAAAACTCGTCATTTGTAGTCCCGGCTGAAATCTTCTTAAATCTTCTTATATTTCCTTAAATAAACTTTCTTAATAAAAAGTAGTTCGAAGTCCATTGTTGTAACAATAAGGAGGTACGTGTAATCTTCTCAACTCAATTCTTTCTCAAGGGGCAGGCGGGCTCGCACGTTCTTGGCTCTGTACACGACTTAAAAGACGTTACCGTTCAACGTCGAACTACCTGCAAGGACTCAACTCCATAACCCGGAAAATTATAAAATGTTAGGGTTAATTGGAACTTGCACCACCGGGTGAGCCAATGCAATTAACCCCCGGGTTTGGATCAGAGATCAGACGTGGGACATTGGACACAAATACTTGTCACATACTGTGCTACCATGCAAGCCATTCTACACAGTACAATGTACGTAGACTTGAAGGGTACGGAGCGGTCCACTACTCTCATGTACCAGTACGATTCAATCATATTCCGGATCATTTTTGTGAAAGAATCTCTTCCTTTGACTCGCACACACAACTATCGTTGTGTTTAAAACAAATTCAGATTTTGAATTTGTTTTAAACAGTTTAAAACTGCTCAAAACAACTTTGTTTAAAACAGCAACAGTTCACAGTAGGAAGTACTACAGTACTCCAAGTAGTCAAGTACTCGGAGTAGACCACCGCAAAAACTACGGTTCAATGCCTTGAGAACAAGACAACAAGGATAACCAAGATAGAAAGGAAGTCCTAAGGACTAATCAGCATGAACTTATAATTGCACTTATGCCTGACAATACTCTGCCTTGTTGCATGCAGGTTTCCCACCAACTGAATGGTATGGATCCCCTATCTGTCCACTGATAACATCCTTTAGTCTCACCATTCTTGAATCAATATGAAGTAAATTGTCTCACATGCATCACTTAACTGATGTTATGCCTTTGGATGCTGTTTCAACATATAAACAGTATAGTTATGTGATGAGCAATGAGACTTGTCGATAAAAAACCGCATCATAACCGTAAAACCTTAACCCTAACCTCGATTTCAATTAAACAAATTGTTTTTTTGAAGAAAAAAAGTTGTTTTAAACAGCTGTTTAAAACAGGGTGTTTTAAACAGCAATTAAACAAACACAACGATACAGACAACTCTCTCTGTTACCTTTTAGTAATGTATTCTTATTCATTGTACAAGGTTGTGAGTATACTACAGCAAACGTTTGAGATCGCAAACAGTGGCGATTCTTGACCTCCTCATTGCCGTATTAACGTTTCGTCTCGCGTGCACGGACGACTCGAGAATAAGAGTGGTTCATTGTGTTGCATACCATCCTGTAGTAGTGCTACCGGTCGTCTGACGGAGTTGATCTGATTCGTCGGTCTTGGAGACCAATCGCATCAACGCTTCAACTCACGTGCACTCTCTTTCATTCCAGCAATATATAACACTTGTTTCGGATGGAGAATCGTGGCAGTGCCGACGACGTTGATGACGTTGCGAAGGATTCTTCACGTGCTGGAGGAATCCAGGAGCATGACTTTGCTGAAGAATTGTCATCTGATTTTCCAAGCACGGCCATGCCGTCGTGGGCACCTTCTGGTACCTCTCTCTACGCTTCGTTATCGTCGCCATCCGCAGCAAAGGTTGATGATCGTGACGTTGCTCATGGTGCTGGTCGTGTCGGTGATACCAAGAAATTGCAACATGCACTACTGATTGGTTCGTATGATTCCCCGAGAGAGTTTGCGACTGAAGAATCCAAACAGGAAGATGGAGTGCCAAACTCCGCAGCTGCTGGAATTGGTGTGTATGCAGTGGAAGCCCAACGTGTACCAGATGGAAATGAGGATGGAACGGTGTCGGTTGCCGAGGCCCAATACGTCAGCAGAATGAAATGGTACCAACGTCGTTGGATTGTTGCAGGTCTTGCCTTGTGTGCGTGCGGTGTTGCTGCTGCGGTGGCAGTGATGGTGGTACTTTTAGTTCGACAACCATCTGCTTCCAACAATTCTTCATTGACGTCCCCTCCCACGGTCCAAATTACAGGCGCTCCCACAACTCCGATTCCATCTGAAGACGCGCCTTCCACTCCCGATCCAACACCTCCGCCCCCCACGTTCGCTCCAATTGCGCCCATATCACCTACCCCGAAACCAATCAGCACGGCGTTTCCCACACAGGCACCAACTTCGAGAAGGCCCACCACCACCTCGAAACCGACCCCCTTCTTGACGCCGTTTGGAATTGCCTGCAACTTTCTTTCCATTCGAAATGTGACCAAGTGTCGATCGACATTTGTGTTTGACTCTGATAATGGCGTCACAACGACTGGTTCCACCATTCCAAGTGAGATTGGACTACTGACGCAGTTGACGTATTTGGATGTTGAGGGCAATTCGTTGAGTTCGACGATTCCCAGTGAGATTGGACTCTTGACACAATTGAGGAAATTGGATATCTCAAGGAATGCATTAACTTCAACAATTCCCAGTGAGATCGGACTCTTGACACTGTTGACGGAGTTGGATTTCAAGAACAATGAGTTGACTGGAACAATTCCGTCATCCCTCTGCTCACGCACATCTCTCTACGGGAATATCGGTTTCGACGATGGAGAAATCGCGTGTCCGACGCCGTTTGGGATTGCCTGCAACTTTCTTTCCATTCGAAATGTGACCAAGTGTCGATCGACATTTGTGTTTGACTCTGATAATGGCGTCAACACGACTGGTTCCACCATTCCAAGTGAGATTGGACTACTGACGCAGTTGACGTACTTGGATGTTGAGGGCAATTCGTTGAGTTCGACGATTCCCAGTGAGATTGGACTCTTGACACAATTGAGGAAATTGGATATCTCAAGGAATGCATTATCTTCAACAATTCCCAGTGAGATCGGACTCTTGACACTGTTGACGGAGTTGGATTTCACGAACAATGAGTTGACTGGGGCAATTCCGTCATCCCTCTGCTCTCTCACTTCTCTCTACGGGAATATCGGTATCGACGATGGAGAAATCACGTGTGCGTCAGGTTGTTGTTTCTGAATCTACAGCGGCTAAAGTGAAAGAATGAATGGATGAAGGCAGCAATGAAAAAGGCACAGGAGACGGGTCGTGTTTGCGGATGTTCGAGTTTGACTTTTGAGGGATCGGTGGAAGCATGGAATTGTGGGATCAGTCGGATGGATTTTTGCCGCGGATGGTGGTGTGATGTGTGATGGGATTCGTATTTGCATGGAGACGAGTTGAGATAGAGAGAAAAGAATGAAGGATGCTTATACTGGGTACTGAATATTATGTACAGTACTCCCAGCACAAGTCTTCGTGTTGCGTAGGACGATGAGGTTACATGAGTGCCGTAAAGAGGATGCATGGATTACATTTAAATGCTTGAGATTTAAAATTAAGATGGTGTGACGTAATCTGTTTTTCATGTGTGACATGCGATTGAATTTATCTACGGTATGCATGATACCTTAGAATGGGAGAAGCACCTATGTACGCAAATCTTGGAATATTTGTTGATGAGTCAGTCTCGGACGTCTCGGATACTGACTTAGCTTTTGTCCCTCCTTAAAACTCATAAAATGTCCAGAACGTCCGTCACTCTTACCTTCATCCACGTTGAACTATAAACAGGACACGAACGTAGACTTTTGGGTAGTTTGCCTACCATACTTACAGAAAAATGACAGGAATTTCTGTCCAACGATCGGTTTCCACATTCCCCGGCTTGTTCTTAAAGTAGGAATACATATGTCATACCTCACTACTTAAGTAAGTCACTGAGATGTCAGACACATTCTCTTTTTCATTTAATCATACGAAATTGAGTACAACAGAATGTCGTGATTAGGACAATAGATCACACTCTAATCATGCTCTTATATCATTCGAGGCTTCGCATGTTTGACATAGTTGATATCCATACTGATGACCTGCATGCCGCCGTCCTTCTCGTTAAACACAAAACTTGCTGACAGATTGAAGCCATACGCAGAACCGATATAAACACAAAACTTGTTGACAGGTTGAAGCGATATTAGTAACGTATACACTTTTGTTTTGAAAGGACGATCTGACTATAAAAGTGAAACAAACTTACAGTGAAGGCCTCATATGCCGCGAACGTCCTTGAAGAGACAAAAGGAACTATTTCTACGTGGTCCTGTTGTTTAGCATGCAACGAATGTATTTGAACATTTAGGTTTACGTAGTCAAGGGATAAGCTCGAAAACGTCAGTGGAAGAAGGCGGGAATCCCGAAGCACAACAAGTGCATCATGCATTGGCTGCATTGCAGATTGTGGAAAGCTCCTTTGAGGTCATGATGGAATCTGCAGAATGTCTAAACATTTCACTTTATAAATTAGAGAGATTTCGTGCTGGAATACTTTACACATTGCTTTGACAAAACTTTAGAGGTTAGTACAATAGCTCCCGTGTCGTGACTTCTGCATAAAATTAATGCCAAGCAGAAGTGTCTTACCGGAGATAACCGCACCTTCTATCTGTCACCAAGTATTCTTGTGCTTAGAGAGAAAGACCGCAATATGCGTGCCTTTGTTCCCCGTCTGATGGTATGACTTTAAACTACCATAGCTACTACTCAGGGAAATACCTTGTTCCATGACTACAAGGTTTGTGAATTGCAGGAGCAGGCCATGTGATTTTGGGGAGAAACACAAAGATGATGAAAACAGGATTTTTTGTTAGTTTGGAAAGCCTTTGGTCGGCTTCCACTGTTTGCCAGGTCATGTTTTTTTTAAACGAGAAGTCTGCAAATGACTTTGAATTTGGATCCCTTGTCCAATCATTGATGAGGGAGAAATCTTTGCGGGTAGCCATTCACGGATTACAAAGCAATTAATATCATCATTCGAGTTGCTTAAGTTTCAAGCCTCCACCACCCATAGTGCAAATCATGGAGACTTTTGGGCTTCATTGATGTTGACCTGCACTACGATCCTCGATGATCTTGTCATCAACGACGTCTCCCACCATGTACATGGATAGCAGCTAGTAGTAGCTCAAATTAACAAAGGTGAAAACTATGCGTGGTTGCGCTCTCAGCAGTGAAATCTTTTGACGAATTATCGTTTGATGTCGTGCTTGTGAATCCAGCCGCACGGCGGCTACTTTTCTTCGAATCAAGAAATATAAGTTTATCACCAAGATCACCTCCAAGCTGTGCTGTCCATTGATACTTTTTAAAAAAGCAAGCATCCCTGCTGTGTAAATTTGTCCTTGTACTTCTCAATACAACAATAGGGGCTAGTCTTCCACAAAACATCTTCTTGGGCACTGCTTCTTCAAGGTGGAGAAGAAAATGATGAGCAGATTGGCCGGACAACATTTCTCCCCTTGCTATGAGCAGTGTGATCTTCCTGGTTACAATAGTATGATTGAAAACATCAATGCCGTGTATGCCATCTGACATGATGCATGTGTTGATATTGTTCAAATTTATTAATGGTCTTTGTGTCGCCGAGCGAGCGATGATGGCTTTCTCGGTGACATTACGCGAAAGGGAAGTTTTGCAACCGAGTTGAGTTCTGGGCGTCCCTGCCATTTGCTGCCCCATACTCTGGCTGCCTACTGCAGTATGAGTCTGTTGGTCTTCCAGTGTAATGAGACCAATTTGGTCAAAGAGATAGTTATATAAATTTCTGTCCCCTTCAGCAGGGATATCCATGACAAGGTGGTCCAGATCCCCGAATGACCTATGCTTACCGGTGCAACAGGCAAAAGGTTTGTCATTGGATGCTGGTTGTTGCATGCAATTGCCAATTGTGGGGCAAAACTTTTAATCAACAACAAGAGTAGTTGAAAATCACCAGTGACACTGTCAGAAGACTAAGACAGGGACTAAGCTGAATGTTGACAAACTAGTATGCAAAATACAACAGCCTTGCAATGATTTGATAAGGAACCAGGGCTGTTGAACACGGGCGACCTGCAGATGATGTTGTTCATGAAATGCATGATGGCAGCAATAAATTTAGGAATATCTTGCGAGAATGGTGATGAATCAGGAAATTTTTTCACCAGGGATACATAAAAATTCAGTAATATATGATTACAAGCTCATGAATCTGCAAGGATATGTAAAGCTGAGCATTTGCTAGTCAAATCCTATCATTTCAGCATAAGATTACACTGTTGTTGGTGTTGTTTTGCAATATTGAAATGAAGAAAAATCAGAGGTCATCGGATAAACCAGCATTGCAAAGGCATCTATCCTCAGAAAGATTCTTCAAGACGACAACAATTTGTGGGGCTCTCGAAACGGCATGCACAATCGTTTCCACCGAGAACGGATCATCTGAGAATCAGACTGCATCATTTCCGAGATGATGTTGATTGTGGAGACATGGATCATGTCAAATCATGTGATTGGAACAAATGACCAACCAACCAGCTGTTTTATTAACTAACGCTCTTTATGAGTTCACACTGGTAAAACTGGTGCCATGGTGATGTGTTGGTGAGTTCTCACCGCGATGACATACCAGCAACATCATGGTTGCAAGAGTAGTGTAATGATATGTTTTAGGTTTTAGCAGATATACTGTCGACGGATCTACTGTTGTCGTTTCTACACGCTGGTTCACTGCCAATGTTTCAGTCGCGGTTCAGACCCACATTATACCAGCGTCCAAACATCGACGTTCGATACTGAACGCCAGCAGAAAAGGCACGTGCGAGTTCAGTGAATGCTGGTGGTCGATTTCTGCACTCAGCCCTGTCAACAAATGTTGAATTCCCGTTCTCTCGACGTTGCTTTTGCCTTCTCTCTGTCATTGACACTTGGTGATTTGTTCTTTTGCCTTTGCTCTATCGAACTGGTGGTTCAGTGGTGCTTGATGATCAAGGTCAGCTGAAGGAGCCGTAAATGTGTGTCAATTCATGACTCTGATCTCTGCTTGCGCTCACTTCTTGTATCATTCAATCACCGGCACCGTTGGATTGTCGGCGTACCCTTGATGCGACCGATCAGGGCAGCCCTGGGGTTGTGTATTCGAGCTGGTTGACGGACCCACACATGATCCTGGAGTCAGTTTTTCTTTATCACAGTGACCGGTCACGATTGCTTTCGCGTTTGCCTTTTGTGCGCTTCCTCGCTTGCCTGTTCATCTGGTACTGGAGGCATGCCGGACACTTTGTGGTACTCGACAATCAACCAATCTTGACGTTCGACGGAAGGGTTCCGTCCTTGGCCATGCTCCTCTGGGTTCTTGACACAGGGACACGCCCAAGAAGGCGGAAGTGCCAGATCATCATTCCGGTCCTTGCATCGAGGGTGCCCTTCTTGATGGCTTCTGCTGCATTGGTGTAGTCAGTGGTCTCGCCCGCTTGTGTGTGCAAGTGACGTGTTTGCTCGTTCTATCAAAAGTATTATTCAATTTTCTGATGCTTTTTTGAAATGGCTAAAGCAATGAAGCCATACAATGCGTGAAACAAATGAGGGAAGATTTGTATAGTAGTCATGGGTGACACCTTTAATAATCACATACGCAACGAACAAAACTGATTCGGCACGCAAGTTATGTATCACTTCAATCACTAGCTATGTTGTATAGAAGGCATGCTAAAAATAAGCCCAAAAACGGCACCAGGGCATGAAGTAATAAGAAATCACTCCGGCGCAGTCAGCAGAACATGCCACATAGCACCAACTGCATCTCCTAGCCACTGGGCATTCTTGTTGTTCATTAAAATGTTGTGAGCTATTACAACCACGACAGCAGCCCATTTTTCTGCCAAAAGCGAGAATAGTACCTTCTCATTCTTTTGGAAAAACGCATTGCTCCAGTCTGAATACTTGAATGCGATACCATTCCTTCATGGAATGCAACTGTCAACTCCCATCCACTCCGAGATGGGGCTAAAGACTGATTCGCAGGTCAAGGTTTGGGATCAAAGAACCATGCTGTGTGTTTCCATTTGTTGCTGAAAGCCACTTGGACACTGACCAAGAACTCCTGGATAGTACATGTAGCTGACTTGATTGCCATCATTATTGAACGTGGCATTGCTTGTCTTCCTCACGACACCATCCATCACAATGATACGACGACGACGACGACGTTGTGCCCATTTCTCCGACATCAATGAATGAATGTCCATGTTCAGACCAGCAAACAGCACAACACAATTCCATTTGAATCATCAAGTTTGGATTGTAGTTGTGTGCAGGAATGACGTGATTGGTTTCCCCCCTTGCGCAAGCAAACCAACAAGGAAGGAGATCAAACACGAACCCTTTGTCAGCAAGAAGTAAATGACGGACATCTGCTCTGATGGGCTGACTTCATACGTCATGACTGGATTGGAACTTGCACTCGAGAAGCCTGTTTTTCTTTATGATCACCGATGACCGATGAGATGTCAGACGACGAAGACGAATCAATATTGCATAGTAGTAGTACTCAGAACACAATGAAACCGATTGTCATTGTCGACTCGACGAATTGCGTCCCCCAGTATATGCCAGGGTATCACACCATGGATTGTTCGCCGCATCAGCACAACCAGCGTATAATTCTTGTTCGTCATTGTGCGTCGACCAAATTTGTGTTCAGTTTCAATCGCATGAGCCTGTCCATTACAGAAGCAGGGACCGTGAACACCAATGGAATCCGCATGATTTGGGACCCAGTCAAGAGGAGAAAGAAAACTCAAAAACACAATCGCGAGACTGTAACTATCTTGTCCCAACTGCTCTTTCATCAGGTCTGAGTACGAGTACCTCACGGAGAAGATGTTGATGACTGACATGCCGATATGACTTGACTTCGCCGACCGATGCTGCGATACCGGTACACGTACATGCTTTAGCGTAGAAGGGCTTGAAAAAAAAAACAGAGCGAGAGGGGTATCATTTAAGCAGATCTTATGTGTACAGTGTACATGTACAGTACTCGAGTACCACGAAGAACATAGAAAGTGTACTGTCAATACATATGCACGCATATCGATATATGTATGAATGAATGGTAGGACCATGCATCATGTACATGTATCATATATGTACAGGTAAAAGTATGATATGTGTGCAGTGTATATAGTATACAGTGTATACCCGTGCAAGAGTAGCTGGTACTGTACTAGCAGCACGATTGAAGTGTGTTCCGGATCATTTTTTTGGTTAAAATCTGTTCTTGCTCGCACTCACACACAGCCCCCTGTCTCCTATCTCGTTATTATGCACTGATAGTAGTGTATTCATTGTGCATGGTACATGAAGTTTTTCAGAAGGACGACGTTGTAAGTGCATCAGCATACTTTTGAGGACTGAAAAAGTCAATTTCCTTTACTTCAAGTTGTTGTTGTATTTTCGTATCGGCTCTAGTTGTTGTGGTAAATTGTTTGAATACCATCGTTCATGTGTGCTCGGAGTACTACCGGTAGTCTGAAGGAGTTGATCGGATTGGAAAGCTTGGAGACCAATCACTTCATCGCTCGAACGTTTCAACTCACGTGCACACTGTTCTATCCAAGTACTCCAATAACCCCAGCTCCAATATACAAATCTTTTTTCCCTTATGGAGAATCACAACAGTGCCGACGACGTCGATGATGTTGTCAAGGATTCTTCAGGTGATGGCATTGATGAGCACCGCTTTGCTGAAGAATTTCCGTCCGTGCTGTCGTCGGCTCCGTCGTCTGGTTCCTTGTCTACGGCAAAGGACCATGATGATCGAGTCGTTGCTCATGGTGCTGGTCGTGTCGAGAAAACCAAGAAATTGGAACATGCACTGCCGACTGACCCAGGAATGCATTTACCTACCGGGTTTGGAATGGTAGAGTCGATGGGAAGGCCTCCAGTTGTTGATTCAAGCAATTCCGACGTTGCTCCTGGAGCATTTCCCGTACGCACGGCTCGCAGCACAGCACCAAGTCGCACCTTCAGGTCTCCCATTCGTTCCTATGACCCCCCCCCAAGGAGTTCACGAATGAAGAATCCAAACAGGAAGATGGAGTGCCAAACTCCGCAGTTGCTGGAATTGGTATGTATGCTCTAGAAGCACAACGTGTACCAGACGGAAACGAGGACAGAACGGTGTTGGTCGGCGAGGCACAATACGTCAGAACGAAATGGCACCAACGTCGATTGATTAAATTGGGTCTTGCCTTGCTTGCGTGCGGTCTTTTTGTGGTGGTGGTAGTGATGGTTGTCCTTTTCGTTCGTCCACCATCTGCGGCTAATAGCAGTTCTTCATTGATGTTCCCTCCCACCGTCCCAATTACAGGCGCGCCCTCCACCCCAGAACTAACCGCGGGGCCCCCCAGTCTGGTTCCATCTCAAGACGCGCCTTCCACCCCCGAACCAACAACTGCGCCTCCAACCACGGCCCCAACTACATCGGCGCCCACAACTCCCGATCCAACACTGACACCAACTACGAGAAGGCCCACCACCACCTCGAAACCGACCCCCTTCTTGACGCCGTTTGGAATTGCCTGCAACTTTCTTTCCATTCCAAACGTGACAAAGTGTCGATCGACATTTGTGTTTGACTCTAACAATAATGCAAACGACAAAACGACTGGTTCCACCATTCCCAGTGAGATTGGACTCTTGACACACTTGACGGAGTTGTGGCTCCATGAAAATGCGTTGAATTCCACAATTCCCAGTGAGATCGGACTCTTGACACAGTTGGGGGTATTGGCTGTCTCCTACAATGCGTTGACTTCGACAATTCCCAGTGAGATTGGACGCTTGACACAGTTGTACGGTTTCGTTTTCTACAGCACTTCCTTGACCTCCACAATTCCCAGCGAGATTGGACTCTTGACACAATTGAAGGTGTTGGTTTTCTCCAGCAATAAGTTGACTTCCTCGATACCAAGTGAGGTTGGACTCTTGAGAGAGTTGACGTATTTGGATTTCGACATCAATCACTTGATAGGGACAATTCCAAGTGAGATCGGACTCTTGACAAATTTGACGCAGTTGTGGTTCTCCAACAATGTGTTGACTTCCTTTATTCCCAGTGAGATCGGACTCTTGACACAGTTGACGTTTTTGTATTTATACTACAATCAGCTGACTTCGACGATTCCAAGTGAGATTGGACGCTTGACAAAGTTGACGAATCTCTATTTCCACTACAATGCGTTGACTTCCACAATTCCCAGTGAGATCGGACGCTTGACACAGTTGACGGGGTTGGATTTCTCCTACAATACGTTGACGGAGGCAATTCCATCATCCCTCTGCTCACTGCCTTCTCTATGGGATAATCGGCATCGACTGTGGTGAAATCACGTGTGCTTTCGGTTGTTGTGTCTGCGTCTAAAGTGAATGAATGAATGAATGAATTGATCAACTGCAGCAAGGCCGCAAGGAAAAAGGCACTGGAGACGGGTCGTGGTTTGCGGGTATTTGAGTTTGACTTTGGAGAGATCGGCGGAAGCAAGGAATGTAGGTGGGATCAGTTGGATGGATTTTGGCGGCGGATTGGATTCGTGTAAGCGAGAATTACGAAAAGTGGCTATGAAAGATGAAGGGAAGGTCGCTGGTGGCGGTATAAGGTATCAGCAGTTTGTTTACTTGCTGTTTCCGTTCTTCCACTATTTGTCCTAATTCTGTAGATTTGCTGCCATTTATTGGCGAACACATACTAAAGACAAGAAATGATATAACCGCTTGTTGGCTTCGATTGCTACAAATCATCATTTCGTACATGCCGAGGGTGGAAGGTCCATTGCTTCTTCATTTTCTTCCGCATGTCCCGAAGTTAGAGTCGAACGACCAATCGCTGTCACAAAATATGGTTCTCGGTCCACGGCCACCGCATCACACTCATTTACTTTTGAACTTGCTCAAACTCAGGTGGTGCGCCACCATCAGCCATTTTGGTGCGCAATTAGTAACCTCAGTGACCATCGATGAGGCGATCTTGACGGAAGCACTGGCGGCTGCTTAGCCTTCTCGTAGAGCCGTCCAAGCCATCATTTTTCTGAAATGGAAAAGCACAGCATCAAGGTTTCCTTCTATCTTGTTGAAAGACAAGGCTTCTTCAACTCGGGGTTCCAGACCAAGAATCCATGAAAGCGAAATCCCATGACATTATGACCCCTCCCGTTCTCGTTGGATGAATCTTGACGCGCAGAGGCTATCAAACTTATTTTCCCAATCATGCCCTCGTAGTGACATGATTGCCACGATTACGACGTATACCCGTCAGAAAGAGTAGGAAGCTGTTGACACGAACTCATTGCAATCCCGACACAGAAAAAGTTACTCTGTAACACTGAGGTAAACACACTTTTGTTCACTTCATACGCCTCCTTCCCTCCCGACTGTGAATACTACAATCATCACAATATATTGTCCTTTGATGCTTTGCCATGAGTTCAGATGTCACGTGCGTCCCCTAAATCGTCAAGCAGGATTATACCGACACCATGGGACAAGATAACTTTCCGCAGCATGTACGGGGACCATGGGACTCTCATTTTGAATTGAAGGGTCGACTAAGTTGACCAAGGAATGGATCTGAGTTTCCAATCGCACAAGATGGTTTCAACATGACGCGATTGTCGGTGGGCTTGTACTACATCAGTGATGACCGCGAATGCTATGATAATGGCAACAACCATCAAGATGGATTGGGACCCTTGCTTCTCCTTAGGCCGGACCCAAACCAGACACAAATCCCCGGACACACTTGTTTTGCTAAAATATTTCCCGCATTTATCACCGACCGTTGAGGGCCGTTGAGCGGTAGCGTGGCCTCAGTCCTTAACCTGTGTGTCTCCAGCTTTTCGAGAACACACTTGACGTGAACACACATCTTTTAGTGTAATACTGTACGAAATGATAATGCATACACTACTACTGTATAAAGACCCGTAAAGGATTGGCTGTATTTCAAATAATGTACTACTCCGAGTACTGTACTCGAGTACTGGAGAACGCGAGTAGTGGTACATAGTACTTGTACTCCGAATACATGCTCATCGTCGTTCTGTGCATGATGGCGTTGCCACCTTCATCGTGTCTTCACCATCGTCCTCTTCGGCCAACACACTGAGCATGCATCAAAAATGCATACTCACTATCGGTATCCTCAATGTAGAAGAGCAGCGACTGCAGCTTTGCATTCGTCGATCATCAATGGCGATGACGATGGCGATGATGATGGCGATAGCGACATTACGACGCGGACGATGCATTTACTTATTATACTTTTGTTGTCAGATTGATACTGTAGCACTCCAGAGTAGCATGTACTGTGTACTGTATAGTGTTGATGTCAGCACTATCTCGAAATAGTACCCCTAATGTAGAAAAGGGGACTTGTGTGTTACACAACTTTGTTCACACAACACACAAAAAGGGGGTTTTCGTGTGATGTGTGAACAAAGATGTGTAACTACACAAGCTTAGACCCGGAAATGACTTTGTTTTTACATGTGTATCAGTGGGCAAATTCGCAATACACATGGAAAAATTCTCTGTGTGTCTGCGTTGTGTGCCTGGTTAAGATGCGGCCTTAGACCAGTGGGATAAGTATGTTGTAACAGTGGTGATCTGAAATGCGTCTTGTGATTATGTAACGATCCGTACGAAAACCAGGTACTAGTACCAGTACTCCATTTATATGTTAGCCGATACCCTGACATTCGCATCTACCAGGTACTGCTGTTGTTTGTACACTGTACACGTACGCTACTGCGTACTACACATTTTTCAGCCCCACATGCCATGAAGGACCAGATTTGACGTGCAAGTTCCGTGTGCTTCAGTCATGGTCATCGGGGTCCAGTTCTCTCGACGTTTCGTTGGTTAAGATGGCACATCTCGTCGTCACTGTGCTCGATAACATGCTCGAGTTCAACGTCGTCGGAGTAGGTGGTCCTTGAAGTTCATGGTCGGCTGAAGCAATGCCGGTCAATGTCAGATCTCTGCTTGTTAAATTCATGTTTATTCTTGCAGGTCTTCTCATTTTCCACATCGCTCCACGTCCGTAATCTCTGACTTGAGATGGAGTGTTGCTGTGCTGTTGTGGCGACCTTTCCGAGTGAAGATAGATTCCAACTTGCACCTGTATTATCACACGCGCCCCTGCTGATTATGCCATTTTCCTTTGGCCACGACGTTTCGGCATGCAGGACCATCGTCGTTGCTTACTATTTGCTCATGGCGCGGGGTTGGTCTCGGATTCCTTTCTCTTAGCGTATTCCCTTGTTGTTTTGAAACGTGGGCGTGTGGTTATGCCGCCGCACTGGCCGATGTTTTCTTGACAGAGAGTTGTCTCTCTGCACGTGGTTGTTGACGAAGGACGTTTGTGGGCGAATTCTTCTGTTTGATTGTCGATATGCATGGTAGTGTCTCACGGCTACTCATCTTCTTTGCTTTGCAGGACGTCTCGTTCGCTTTTCTTTCCGTCGATTGTTTCTATCGACGTTTGCGTTTTCGGAAGGAGCATTTATGATGACAGCGACTGTGGTGATTGACGCCTGTTGCGGCGTGCCGGAAAATACTGTTGGATTGTCAGGGGTGTCCTTGACGATGTGACCGGATCTGTTCTTGTCCTGGAGCAGGCTGGCGGATGTCGAGGTTGCTGACGGGACGCACACATACACATGAGCCGGGTGTCATTTCGCTTCGGTTCACTTCGCCTCGCGTTCCTCTAGCCGTTTTAGATGCAAGAATGCCAAAACACTTTGAGAGCTCGACAATCAAGCTTTGTCAGACCTTATCGCAATACGTCCCTGGCTTTTCAACTCCTGTTACAAAAGGCCGTCAAGAACCTGTTCCACCCTTGCTGAAAGTCCGCTGACGGGGACGCCTTCGAGTCGGCACGGCGATCTCATCCAAAAATCTTGACATGAAACGCTTCGTCAACTCGATATCGCATCATGCAATGATTGTTCTTGCCTACACATTAAAAGATGTAAAACAACCATTCGCAATCATTGTGAATAATGTTGTCAAAATTGCCCTTGATCGTCCAGTTTTGATCCTCTGTTTTCTTCACCGACGTGGTCGTCCTCTCCAACGGATTAAGACACCTTTTTCCTGACGCTCTGCTGCAGTTCGTCGAGTCTCAGAAGAGTCTTCTTTTCGGTAACTCAGGAGTGACCTCATTTCAATGGGTTTGTCACGCCATGTTTAAGAGGCAGATCACAATGACAACAATGGCAAGATATGGAGGATGCACAATTCTCCTCACAAACAAACTTGGCATAACGCAAGTCGTCCCTTGTAGTTGCTAAGTCATCCTTTGAAGCCGTTTTCACTCCATTTGCCTTATCGAAGAGCGCGACTTCAAAAAGAAACAAGATACATCGGCCAGTCGAACGAATAGCGCATTGATGTTCGTCTGGCTTTGCGAAGCGATGAACGATGAACAATGAGTCGTGGAATCGCATCACGCATGTACTGCTTCTATGCTTCTGGTATACTCCTATCATACATTGTATGCATACACAGAGTACAAAGTCCGTAGACTTGATAGGTACGGAGCGCTCCCGTACTCATGTATGCATACTGACAGTACCGGTAGTATGATACGATTCAATGATGTTCCGGATCCTTTTTGTGAAAAGAATCTGCCCCTACCTTCATTTCTCGCACACACACAGTTCTCTGCTATGGTAATATAATTCTTGTTCCGGATGGAGAATCGTGGCATACCAGGTAGCGCCAACGACGTTAATGTTTTCAAGGATTCTTCACGTGCTGCTGGTCGTGGCAGTGGTACTAAGAAATTGGAACATGCACCACTGGGTTACCCAATGCAATTAACTCCCGGGTTTGGATCAGAGATCAGACGTGGGACATTGGACACGAATATTTGCCACATACGGAGTACTGCGCTACCATGCAAGCCATTCTACACAGTACAATGTACGTAGACTTGAAGGGTACGTAGCGCTCCCGTACTCATGTACCAGTACGATTCAATATTGGTTCCCTGGATCATTTTTGTGAAATGAATCTCACAACTCTCTCTGTTATATCTTTTAGTAAGTAGTGTTTTCCTATTAATTGTGCAGTATTCCTTTTAAGATTCAATACATTGAGAACTCCAAGGTTGTGAGTATACTACAGCAAACGTTTGAGAACACAAACAGTGGCGATTCTTGGCCTCCTCATTGCCGTATTAACGTTTCGTCTCGCGTGCACGGACGACTCGAGAACAAGAGTGGTTCATTGTGTTGCATACCATCCTGTAGTAGTGCTACCGGTCGTCTGACGGAGTTGATCTGATTCGTCGGTCTTGGAGACCAATCGCATCAACGCTTCAACTCACATGCACTCTCTTTCATTCCAGCAATATATAACACTTGTTTCGGATGGAGAATCGTGGCAGTGCCGACGACGTTGATGACGTTGCGAAGGATTCTTCACGTGCTGGAGGAATCCAGGAGCATGATTTTGCTGATGAATCGGATTTGCCAAGCATGGCCATGTCGTCGTCGGCGCCTTCTGGTTCCTCTCCCTACGCCTCGTTATCGTCGCCCTCCGCAGCAAAGGTTGATGATCGTGACGTTGCTCATGGTGCTGGTCGTGTCGGTGATACCAAGAAATTGGAACATGCACTACTGATTGACCCAAGAATGCAATTACCCGCCGGGTTTGGATTGGTAGACTCGATGGGATGGTCTCCAGTTGCTTATGCAAGCAACGACGGTGTTGGTCCTGGAGCATTTCCGGTACGCTCGGCTCGCAACACTGTAACAAGTCGGACAGTCAGGTCTCCCATTGGTTCGTATGATTCCCCGAAAGAGTTTGCTACTGAAGAATCCCAACAGGAAGATGGAGTGCCAAACTCCGCAGCTGCTGGAATTGGTGTGTATCCAGTGGAAGCCCAACGTGTACCAGATGGAAATGAGGATGGAACGGTGTTGGTTGCCGAGGCCCAATACGTCAGCAGAATGAAATGGTACCAACGTCGTTGGATTGTTGGAGGTCTTGCCTTGTGTGCGTGCGGTTTTGCTGCTGCGGTGGCAGTGATGGTGGTACTTTTAGTTCGACAACCATCTGCTTCCAACAGTTCTTCATTGACGTCCCCTCCCACGGTCCAAATTACAGGCGCGCCCTCCACTCCGGAAGTAGCAAAGGTGCCCCCCACTCCGGTTCCATCAGAAGACGCGCCTTCCACCCCCGAACCAACAACGGCGCCTCCAACCACGGCCCCAATAACAACGGCGCCCGCAACTCCCGATCCCACACCGCCGCCCCCCACGTTCGCTCCAATTGCGCCCATATCACCTACCCCGAAACCAATCAGCACGGCGTTTCCCACACAGGCACCAACTTCGAGAAGGCCCACCACCACCTCGAATCCGATCTCCACCTTGACGCCGTTTGGAATTGCCTGCAACTTTCTTTCCATTCCAGACGTGACCACGTGTCGATCGACATTTGTGTTTGACTCTGATAATGGCGTCACAACGACTGGTTCCACCATTCCAAGTGAGATTGGACTACTGACGCAGTTGACGTATTTGGATGTTGAGGGCAATTCGTTGAGTTCGACGATTCCCAGTGAGATTGGACTCTTGACACAATTGACGAAATTGGATATCTCAAGGAATGCATTAACTTCAACAATTCCCAGTGAGATCGGACTCTTGACACTGTTGACGGAGTTGGATTTCTCCAACAATCAGTTGACTGGAACAATTCCGTCATCCCTCTGCTCACGCACATCTCTCTACGGGAATATCGCTTTCGACGATGGAGAAATCACGTGTGCGACGCCGTTTGGAATTGCCTGCGACTTTCTTTCCATTCGAAATGTGACGGAGTGTCGATCGACATTTGTGTTTGACTCTGATAATGGCGTCAACACGACTGGTTCCACCATTCCAAGTGAGATTGGACTACTGACGCAGTTGACGTATTTGGATGTTGAGGGCAATTCGTTGAGTTCGACGATTCCCAGTGAGATTGGACTCTTGACACAATTGACGAAATTGGATATCTCAAATAATGCATTAGCTTCAACAATTCCCAGTGAGATCGGACTCTTGACACTGTTGACGGAGTTGGATTTCAGGAACAATGAGCTGACTGGAACAATTCCGTCATCCCTCTGCTCACTCACTTCTCTCTACGGGAATATCGGTATCGACGATGGAGAAATCACGTGTGCGTCAGGTTGTTGTTTCTGAATCTACAGCGGCTAAAGTGAAAGAATGAATGGATGAAGGCAGCAATGAAAAAGGCACAGGAGACGGGTCGTGTTTGCGGATGTTCGAGTTTGACTTTTGAGGGATCGGTGGAAGCATGGAATTGTGGGATCAGTCGGATGGATTTTGGCAGCGGATGGTGTGATGTGTGATGGGATTCGTGTTTGCATGGAGACGAGTTGAGAAAGAGAAGAATGAAGGATGGGTACTGGGTACTGAATATCATGTACAGTACTCCGTGTACGAGTACAAGTCCTTATGTAGCGTGTAGGACGATGAGGTTATACAGTACATACATGAGTATGGAGGATGCATGGATTACATTTAAATGGTTGAGATTTTAAGTTAAGATGGTGTGACGTAATCTGGTTTTCAAGTGTGACATGCGTTTGAATTTATCTACGGAATGCAAAACTATGTACAGTACTCGTATATCGTAGCTTTGAGCAGCAATATATAAGGAAATCTTGGAATGTTTGCGGAATGCATACGCTTTCCCGCCTCAGCGGCTGCTCAACGTTACGGTCGCCAGATAGTGTGCTGTGATGGTTAGTATGCTAGATGGCCTACTGATGGGGGTAATGACATCCCTACTAGGATTACCGTACCCTTCATCTCCACGGGGCGGTAGCACCATAGGATGGTGGTGGTGCCTACCGTACTGTGCGGCCCTCAGGGCCAAAGGCAAATGAGGGAGGGAGCCCCAAAGGGGCGGGTGGGTTAGCCAGGTGTAAGGCGGAAGGAGCCGCCGCGAAGCATGGCGGCAGAGAGGCCGGTCATGACCGGCTGGGCCTGCACGTGGAGATAACGATACATCTCGTCGGAGCGCCAGCGCCCGACGAGACGTATGCTGTCGCTGTCGACCCCGGCGCACAGGAGTGCCATCGCACCGCCGGCGCGAGTGGACCGGATGGAAACATCCCGCATGGTGTACGCGGGGTCTGGGTGGAGGTGCAGGGTGGCACGCAGGCGGGAGGTGAGGTCGGAGGGGTGGATGTAGGTCCACGAGGCGGTCGGGTCGAGACGAACGGCGTTCAGGGGGGTGTCGGGGGTGCCCCCCGCCTCCCGGAGGGCGATAGCCCGAAGGCCCAGGCAATGGACGGGGCAAAGGGTGGGGTGGCCCGAACGGCCATATCCCACAGTTTCGTTGCGAACACCATTTTCTGGCGCGTGAACGTGAGGGTGGCGAAGGTGGCCGCAAGAATGTCAGTAGGTGGACATGTGAAGTGGTCCAACGCCCGACTGCCAATCCAGAAGCGAACATCGCGTAGACGGAATTGAGTGGCGCCGGGGCGACCCAGGTACTCACCGGGGCGCAAAAGGAAGAAGAAACCGATGACGAGACACGAGGCCGCCGCGGTGGTCTGAGGGCTAGCGTCCTGATGCGCATAGTGCCACACCTGAGCCACCAGCGTTAAGGGCAGGGGCTTAACACGGGAAGGGGGTTCGTCGGCGCGTTGCCAAGCGCGATACAAGGAGGTCAGACGATAATCGACGCTCCCGTGGATGTTCAAACGAGGGTCAGGGGCCCCCAAGCGGGTGTACGCCTGGCCCACCGTTCGTACGGCGTCCTCCACGGTACGAGCCCGAACAGGTCGACGGCCGGGGGCAATGGAGCCGTCGCGGTAGCGCTGGGCATAGAGTTGAAGAAGAGTGACGGGATCCCAGGTGCCCAATTGTCGGGGGTGGATGCGTAGGCTGGCACAGAAGGACGTCCAGAGTTCCCAGGCGGTGGTGGCGTTGGCAAACCGTTGGTGAGAGCACCGTGTGTTGGACGCGTCTTGGACAGCGCACCAATCAAGGAGGCAACGGTGTCGGATGGCAGGGTCTGCATCTGCCAGGAAACGGCCTGGGGATAGGTGGCATTGAAATGTGTGAGGAGCGCGTCGTTTGACAAATCCCACCGACGACTGGCATCATCGGCCATAACGTTGACGGGACCAGGCACATAGTGGTGGCGTGTAACGTAGCGGTGATGGCGCTGGTGCAAAGCGTTGTACCTCAAGAGATAAGCGCGAGCGCCCCACGACGTGGAAGCGCCTTTGTCACTCCAGGACACGGCAGCCTTGTTGTCGCTGCACAGCCAAAGGGTGCGCTCCGCGATGTCGCGGGAGTGCGCCAGGATGTCCTTGTGTGCGATGAGCGCCGTGAGCTCAAGGTCGGAGATCGACAACGTTCCCTGTGGGTGCTCGGCGGTGACTAAAGTGTCCGCAATGTGCGACGGGAATGCCTGGCGCCAGACAATGGGAGGGGACTGAGGATCTAGCGTGTCGAACCAGACACCGCCCATGCCCCGACGACATGCGTCGCATGCGCCGACGTCAGAGGGGGATGTAGGGACAAGCTCGCGGAGGCGTGTGGGGCGCCGGGCAAGGTCATCGACGAGAGCGCGAAGATCGGCGGCAACATCATAGACACGTCGGTTGAGTTTCACGCGATGGCGATCGGCTTTGCTGAGGACAGCCTGGAGGACCGAAAAGAGGCCCTTGGCGCCCGGAAGAGCAGGGGCCATAGACCGTAGTTCACCGAGGAGTTGATGCCACTTCGGAAGGGGAAGGCGTTTGCGTGGAGGTTGGAGCAACTGTAACAGGCTGTGAAGACGGGCGACACGGTGGGCCGGGAGATGCAGGGTTTCCGCCGCCGTGTCCACGTCCCACCCGAGGATGCGTTTCCGGGTGGACCAGTGTGCGTCCCCTTGCAACATCTTCTTGACAGAGGCCGGCTCCTTCCGGTGAATCGGGTCCGTCGAGTCTAGAGGGCGGAAGACGTCGTCAATGGCGGTGAGCGTCGCCCGCATCACGCGGTGTTGTTGGGTACGTGTTTGGGCTAGAAGGAGAAAGTCGTCCACATAAACATCAACCGCCCCCACGGGTAAGCGGTGGTGCCCGTGGTGGAAGAGTGCTGGACCCCTTGGGACGTTGCCGATGCGTTGTGGGTGCGCTGTGGAAGGACACCGGCCGTCGTCGTCAGAAGGGTGTGTTGGCCACCGCTTCCAGCCGGTGGGCCCTCGTGAGCCGTAGTGGCGCAGGGCGCATACGTAACGCTGAGTTTGCGAGGTCGCATGCAGTCTCAGTGAGTGCAGTGAAGTAGGGTGGGGACTCGACCCACCCCATGGGGAGAGCTAGTGGAAAAGCCACTAGCGGAGGGCAGTCGATTGCCGTTGGTAAAGCGACACCTAGTTTAGGTATGTCGGCCACCTGTAGCCATACGCGATAAAAGCCATCAGCAATGTCAATCTTTGCAAGGTAAACAGGGCCATAGCGGCCGCGGTCAGCATGCACAATGGTGGACATTACGCGTTGCAAGGCGCGGCCGAATTGCATTGCCTCCTTCGGGGCAAGATGCAACGTTTCGGAATTGATGCCCGAGTAGGAATAGTCCACGATGAGGCGTGGGCGGCGATCGCGCTGGGGCACAACACCCATGGGTGAGATGCGGAGCTCTGGCCACGCCGCAACCGCTTCGTACGGGAGGACTATCCAGTATCCTTGCCGACAGAAGTCCAGCATTTCAGTGCAGACAAATTCTCTTTCACCATGCGATGACTTGTGTGCGCCGCGGCTCATAGCTTGCTCGACACGTTGGGTGGACCATGGAGCCGAAGTCATCGTGACGCTGGCCCCTCGCGCACCGAGATGCCCCAAGAGGCGGGCCGCTCGGTGAGGGAGCCTCTTAGCCGTGGCAGTGATATGGGATCGTCCCCGTGCTGCCTGCACCACCGCTCGCCACCCCCGAGTGCTTACCTGTGCCGCAAACCGTTGTGCTAACTTACCGAGATCTCTCTCCGCATCCGAGATATCGATTGTTCGTTGTTTCTTCGCGGGACGAGTACTGGTTGGGGTCCCTGGGAGGGCCCCCGCCAGTTCCGGCTGGCACGCCATCGGCCAGGGTGGGGCGTGATGCGCCTGTGTGTGCGCTTCGGCCCCGCCCTGGCCTACCAGTCAAGCCGTGGTAGATCTGGAGGTCGCCGGGGCCACTAGATGCTCGCGGACGTACGCCAGCAAGCGCGTACGTTCGGCCTGGGACGCGAACGGCGCGTGGGTGCTGCGCCGCCTGCAAGTTGGGAAGCAACCCCCTCTGTCCACCAAGCCACGCAGAACTCTTGGCCGTCGTCGTTAGAAGGCGGGGGGTGTTCCCGTAGGAGCGCGCGTGAACCGCCCGCGCGCAGTGTGAGTGAAGTGAACTCGGAGTCATTCGTTGGGTTGGCGATACGGGCCACACTCTCCCTGCCCCCCTCCTGGGTGATGGACGAGACGCTTGTATGCACTGTGGACCCGGTAGTTGATGCACTGCCTGGGACGCTGCGACCACTGTAACTGTTGCCTCCGCTGAGTCCTGCTGGTGCGGGCCAGGCATTCATATACGAGTCGGGGATCGCGATCCAATTCGTTGACTGGTGAAAGGTGCCTCGCTTCAGCTCTTGTAGCATCGTGGTGAACGTGGGCGCTTCCACTCCAGTGAGCCCTTCCACAACGTTGACCGATACCTGTTGCATGAACTCGTGGACGCCGAGCTGTATGGCTCGGAGGACTCGGGCAAAGTATGTGGGCGAGACTCCGGGTGTTCTTGACAGGGATTGGTACCTAGCCGTGATAAACGGAGCAAGGTTCTGAAAACCTTGCGCCGTGGCCCACATGGCCTCCACGAAGGGATGCGGGTCACCCAGCCCTTGGAAGAGAACTTGACATAGCACCGCAAAGCGGTACATAGTAATGCATACATCCCCCACATCCCTGGGGAATTTTACCTTCTCTTGATCCCGCAGGGAACGCCAGTCTGCGAGGCTTGCGTTCTGCTCTCCTTGCGCGAGTTGATTGCTGACGCTTGCCGCTGCTAGCGTCGCATAGTGATTGTCTTCTCCTGCATAGGATACCATGAATGGCTGGCATCCCGATGCAAGGTCATCTGGACCATGTCCGACAAACTGAAAGCTCACAACCATCTGTTTGAGGGTTGTCGTAACAATGGGTACGTAAATCTCCGTCGACAGCCCCCGCGCCATGCAAACTCTCTGGAACTCCTGACTCAGCACCGTGTGCTGCTCACTCTTGTGGCACCTGGCCAGGCGTGCCCAGAACGGGGCCACATCCTCGACGCTCGTGACATTCCCAAACCGCAGAAGCGTGCGATAGGTCTCGCGGTAAGCTTCGACAATGGTTCTCGGCGTCTTGGTCTCATCGTCGCCTTCGTCAGTTCCTCCACCTGTCCGCCGTGTGGCAGTCAAGGCACGTATGGCTCCTGTGAGTGCATCAGTGTATCCATCAGCTGCGCCTCCTCTGGTGGCTGCGGCGGCTGGTAAATCGTTCTCCACTTTGGTTGTGACGTATGTGTACACTTCTGGTGGTAGGTGCAAGGGGACGAAGGTTTGCACCACACTCGGTGTCGTATTCTGCGCACCTCCGCCCCCCCCGGGCTGTGCACGCTGCCCGTAGCCACGTCACGACATTGCTATATGCGTCGAGTGCGTCCGCGGCTCGGATCGCCCCAACCAATTCTTGGTACGCCATCTTTGCATTGACCCGTCGGCGGTGAATGAGTATGGCCGCTAGGTGCCCTGGTACAAGCTGAATGTGCCGAGGGCGTACCACTTCGGTCTCGGGGTCTTGCACGGTGTAAGGTCCAAGGGCGATCGTGGGGTCCTCCCAGGTGGCGAGCAATGCCTCCATCGCAGCGACCGTAGGAACTCGTACTGGGGTGCCAACCAAATGGAAAGCAGACCCCGGTACTTCCACTACAGGATACTGGTGTGGTAGGATGTCCCCTAGCAGACCCAACACCCGATCGTGATACCCAGAAGGGTCGTCTCCTGGCGCGTCGACATACCGTAAAAACCTGTGTAAGACTGTAACCTCACCAATAGTGCCTTCTAGACCGGGGACCATGCACAGGAATGTCATCGGCTGCCGATCACTCAGTGCCACCGTTTGATCCTTGAGTGCCGCAGGTGTGGGTATGTCCCCACCCCCTGCGTCTGCAAACTTGTACCCGGCCAGATAGCCTGCTACCCTTTCGGGGGCAGGGTTGTTACGCCGGTCTCCGTAGTACTCGCGATACGTACGTGGTACGGGAGGTAGTACCGGCGGTGCATCATGTCCGGCCCCCGGTGGGATAGCGGCTTCGTCAACGATCAGCTGGGCCATGTTACTCACTGGAGTGTCGTGTGCCCGCTGGAATGCTTTAAACTCTCGTGTTCGCTTGCTCGGTACACCTGACTCGTGGCAGGTCCCTCGATGAAGCTTGCGAGTCGTCTCGCCTTGTTGCCGTACTGGTTCCGAGAACCTGGTTCGACCAACAATGAGCTCGCGAGCGAATAGATGTTTTTCTGTTCAAGTGCCAGGTGTTCTTTTTCCCGTAGCTTGCACGTAGCCCATTAGGGGGGGCCGTGTCAAGTTCATTTGAGTGCGTCACCAAATCTTGTGGGTGACGCGTGACTAACTCGTCCGGGTTCGACGCCCTTCCGTCTACGCTGCCGCTGACGGTTGACACGTACCTCCGTCACGGATACT